>JAKWJD010001766.1:51375163-51685163 GCA_027705065.1 Solanum peruvianum | reverse complement strand
TTAACTCTCTGAACTTTGCGACGGACCTGCAGGACGGACCGTCAAAACCATGACAGACCGTCACAAGTTGCGTAATCCCAGGCTGGGTCGGATTTCTGTAAATATTTTAAGGGGCGTTTTGGACTTTTCCTGCTTTAATTATAAAGTTAGTGGGTTAATGTTAATAGTTTAATTATTTGGGTGTTAAAAGAGATAACCTTGAGTTAATAAGTGGGTTAATTCCTCATCTTTATACTTAATTATATGCTAATTAGGGTAAAAGAAAGAGGGTTTGAATAAGAAAAATAGAAAGAACAAGGAGAGGGACAGAGAACGATCGAGAAAGAGGGAAACGAAGAGGAAACAAAGCTTTGGGAATTTGCTTGCTTGATCACGAATCTTCGGTGGAGGTAGGTTATGGTTTTTATGCTATTCGTAGTAGACTCTTAATAGTGAATGATATGTATTGGTAGTATTGTAAACCCTTCTATATGCTTAATTGTATGCTTGCATGAATGTGATTATATAATTGTGATAAAATAAGCATGATGAGCTATTGAATCCTAAATCTTGACAACCCTAATCTACTTTGTTAATGATGGATGCCTTGGTATAAAAGAAGGTTTGATGAACGAAAGTAGTGAGATTAGGGGATCGGGTGTCACGTTCTGACACAAGGTAGTAATAGAGGATCGGGTTGCCACGTTCCGGTTACAAGGGATAGTAATAGAGGATCGGGGTGCCACGTTCCGGTACCAGGATAGTATGAGGATCGGATCGAGTGTCACGTTACGACACCAGGATAGCTATGGATCGGGTGCCACGTTCCCGATACCAGGATAGTATATGAGGATCGGAGTGTCACGTTCCGACACCAGGATAGTATATGGATCGTGTGCCACGTTCCGGTACCAGGATAGAATGAGGATCGGAGTGTCACGTTCCGAAACCAGGATAGTATATGGATCGGTGCCACGTTCCGGTACCAGGATAGAATGAGGATCGGAGTGCCACGTTCCGGCACCAGGATAGAATATGGATCGGAGTGTCACGTTCCGACACATAGTAGTAGGGGAGGGGAGTGTCACGTACCACCAAGAGGATAAAAAGATAATGAATCTTCAAAGATGATTTAATATACTCAATCTAATGAACCTAATTCCCAAATGAGTATGGTATTGAGGTTGAGTCCCTCATGGGTGAACTTGGCGGTACTTATTAATGATTATAGTACTTGTTGTTGCTACATGTTGAGTATTGTAGTTGATTTATGACATTATCTGGTATATACTGTTTTCTATTTTGAGTTGGCCGATAATACCTACTCAGTACTTGTGTTTTGTACTGACCCCTACTTGTATGTTTCTTTCTTTGTTATTGTGGAGTGCAGCAAACGTACCGTCGTCTTCAACTCAACCGCAACTGTAGCCAGTCTTCATTTACACCGGATTTTCAGGGTGAGCTAATGCTTCTAGCTTGGACTGGATCTTCTTCTTCAGTCTTGATGGCCTCGAAATTCCGGCATGGACTAGCTTTTACTTATTTTAGCTTTCTTAGATACTCTTAGTTTTAGTAATTGAGGATAGATGTTCTTGTGATGATGACTTCCAGATTTGGGGGAATAATAGATGTTGATTTAGAAGTTATTGAATTGATTTTCATTAATGAGTTTAAGTCTTCCGCATTACTTTTGTTGATATTTATTGAAAATGTTGGGGTTTAGATTGGTTGGTTCGCTCACATAGTAGGATAATGTGGGTGCCACTCGCGGCTCGTTTTGGGTCGTGACAAACTTGGTATCAGAGCATTAGGTTCGTTGGTCTCATCACACAAGAACGAGTCTAGTAGAGTCTTAAGGAACGGTAAGGGGGACGCCTTTACTTTCTTTGAGAGGCTATAAGACTTTAGGAAAATTCCATTCTTTCTTTTTTCTTTCGTGCTATACTTGGATCCAATTGGTATCTAGGTGATACAAATTGGTATCTGACCATCTTCACTCTATTTCGCAGATGGTTAGAATTAGAGCAACAGCGGCGCCAACACCAACACCGGCAAGACAAGATTCAACTGAGCCAGCCACTGGGGCTGTAGCTGGAAAAGGAGTAGTGGCGAGAGGCCATGGTAGAGGTCGCGGGAGGACGTCCTCTAGAGGAAGAGGACAAGCACCTAGCCCACCTGGTACTAGGGCGGTGACTCCTCCACCGACTGAGGAAGTGATAAGAGAGGGTGAGGAAGGGGAGAATGAACAAGTACAGAATGAAGGATTGCCACCCCAACCTACCCCAGAGATGATCAATCAGGTTCTTGCTTATCTTAGCGGGTTATCTGATCAAGGCCAGACACCTCCAGTGTTTTCTGCACCAGCACCTCAGGTTCCGGAGGTACAACATGCAGCTACGTGGCTCCCCGCATGGATGCCTCATTGGAAATAGGCACGTTTCTCGTCTGACTACAGGGCCTATAATGACAAATGATCAGCATGAACTTTCAGTAAGTCTTGAAATTGAAACCTCCAGTCTTCAAGGTGCTGAATCTGAGGATGCCTACGATTTCTGGTTGACTGTCATGAGCTACTACACAAGATGGGTATAGTAGAACGATTTGGTGTTGAGTTGTGACCTATCAGTTTCAAGGGAACGCCAAAATGTGGTGGCGGTCACATGTTGAGTGTCAACCAACAGAGGCACCACCTATGACTTGGGCATCATTCTCTAGCTTGTTTATGGAGAAGTATATCCCCCGGACTTGAGGGATAGGAAAGAGAGAGTTTCTTGAGCCTAGAGCAAGGTAGGATGTCGGTTACTGCATATGAGGCTAAGTTTCGTGCATTATCCAGGTATGCCACCCAACTTTGTTTCAGTCCACAGAGCGGATTCGCCGTTTTGTGAAGGGGTTGAGGTCAGAATGCGGATTTCAGCCTTACAGGTAGCGGCTACGGCAAAATCCTTTCAAGAAGTGGTTATAGACTTCGTGATAGAGGTGGAAGGAGTGAAGCCAGATGACTTCACCATGGCATCGACATCAAAAAGGTTTCGAAAGGGAGGTGAGTTTAATGGTTCTTACTCCAGAGGACAGGTTCAGGAGGTTACTCAGTCCGACCAATTCAGTCTTCACTACAGACTGTAGTTGGGGGTCCACCGCAGACCGGTCAACATTCTCTGAGTTTGGGTTATCCCAGACTTCGTCATTCTCAAAGAGACTATGCTTGAATCCAGAGAGTGTTATGGATGTGGGGAGACTGGACATATTAAGAGGTATTGTCCAAAACAGAGTTACAGACCTCCAATAGTTAGAGGTAGAGGTGGTCATGGTAGAGGAGTCCGTCATTCTGGAGGACGTGGTGGCCGAGGTAATGGTGGTCACCAAACGGCCGGGGTGACGGGCAAACTGGAGCCACTACAACACAACATGGTAGGGGCAACGGACAGACAGGTGATAGGGCCCTTGTTACGCTTTCCCTGGGAGATCTGAGCGGAGACATCTGATGCTGTTATCACAGGTAATCTTTTGGTTTGTGATTGCATGGCTTCTGTATTGTTTGATCCTGGCTCCACATTTTCATATGTATCTTCCTCATTTGCTACTGGTCTTAATTTACATTGTGAATTGCTTGACATGCCTATTCGTGTTTCTACTCCGGTGGGTGAGTCTGTGATAGTTGAAAAGGTTATAGGTCTTGTCTGGTGACTTTTGTGGGGAGCAACACTATGTAGACTTGGTTATCTTAGAAATGGTTGATTTCGATGTAATTCTGGGTATGACTTGGCTTTCTCCAAATTTTGCAATCTTGGATTGTAATGCTAAAACTGTGACGTTAGCCAAGCCTGGGACAGATCCGTTAGTGTGGGAGGGCGACTACACTTCCACTCGGTTCGTATCATCTCCTTTCTTCGTGCTAAGAGAATGGTTAGTAAAGGGTGTTTAGCTTTCTTGGCACATCTCAGGGATGACACTACCCAAGTACCTTCAATTGAGTCGGTTTCGGTAGTCCGTGAGTTTCTGGATGTGTTCCCTGCAGATCTTCCTGGTATGCCACCGGATAGAGATATTGATTTTTGCATTGATGGAACCGGGTACTCGCCCCATTTCTATACCCCCTTATAGAATGGCTCCCGCGGAGTTAAGAGAGTTAAAGCCCAACTTCAAGAGTTGTTGAGCAAAGGCTTCATTAGACCAAGTGCATCTCCTTGGGGTGCTCCGGTGTTTTTGTGAAGAAGAAGGATGGGAGTTTTCGGATGTGCATAGACTACCGGCAGTTGAACAAGGTAACTATTAAGAACAAGTATCCATTCCTCGCATTGATGACTTGTTCGATCAGTTACAAGGTGCTTGTGTCTTCTCTAAGATTGACTTGAGATCCGGTTATCATCAATTGAAAATACGGGCAACGGATGTGCCAAAGACTGCTTTTCGAACCAGGTATGGGCATTACGAATTGTAGTGATGTCTTTTGGTCTTACGAATGCCCTGCTGCTTTCATGAGCTTGATGAACGGGATTTTTAAGCCATATCTGGATCTCTTTGTGATCGTATTTATTGATGATATACTGATATACTCCAAGAGTAAGAAGGAACATGAGGAGCATTTGAGAATGTGTTGGAAGTATTAAGGAGAGAAAAGGCTTTATGCCAATTCTCCAAGTGTGAGTTTTGGCTAGATTCAGTGTCCTTCTTGGGCACGTGGTTTCTAAGGATGGAGTGATGGATCCTTCTAAGATTGAGACAGTGAAGAATTGGGTAAGACCTACTAATGTGTCAGAAATAAGGAGCTTTGTTGGTTTAGCTAGCTACTACCGTCGATTTGTCAAGGGATTCTCTTCTATTGCTTCCCAATTGACGAACTTGACTAAGCAGAATGTTCCATTTGTATGGTCGGATGAATGTGAGGAAAGCTTTCAGAAACTCAAGACCTTGCTGACTACTGCACCTATCCTTACCTTGCCAGTAGTAGAGGGTAAGAATTTCATTGTTATTGTGATGCATCCTATTTGGTTTGGGTGCAGTGCTAATGCAAGAGAAGAATGTGATTGCTTATGCTTCGAGGCAATTAAAGGTGCATGAACGTAACTATCCGACCCATGATTTGGAGTTGGCTGCGGTAGTTTTGCATTAAAGCAATGGAGACACTATCTATATGGGGTAAGTTTGAAGTCTACACGGATCATCGTAGCCTACAGTATGTCTTTACTCAGAGGGATTTGAATTTGAGACAGAGGAGATGGATGGAACTACTGAAGGACTATGATGTTACCTATCTTGTATCACCCAGGAAAGGCAAATGTTGTGGCAGACGCCTTAAGTAGAAAAGCAGGGAGCATGGGTAGTTTAGCCACTTAAAGTTCTAGACGCCCATTGGCTAGAGAAATCCAAAACTTGGCTAATGACTTTATGAGGCTAGAATAGAAGTAAATGAGAGGGAGGATTTGGCCGTGTGTGGAGGCGAGATCTTCTTTTCTTGACAAGATCAAGGGAAAACAGTTTGATGATGAGAAACTAAGTCGAATTCGGGATATGGTTTGCGAGGAGAGGCTAAAGAGGCAATAATGATGTAGGAAGGTGTTTTGAGTTAAGGGAAGGAGATAAAGAGGCAATAATTGATGAGGAAGGTGTTTTGAGATTAAGGGAAGGGTATGTGTGCCCCGTGTTGATGACTTGATCCACACTATTCTTACAGAGGCTCATAGTTCCGGATATTCTATACATCCTGGTGCAACCAAGATGTACCGTGACCTAAAGCAACACTTTTGGTGGAGTAGAATGAAGCGCGACATTGTTGATTTTGTTGCCAAATGTCCAAATTGTCAGCAAGTAAAGTATGAACACCAGAGGCCCGGAGGAACACTTCAGAGAATGCCCATTCCTGAATGGAAGTGGGAGAGAATTGCAATGGACTTCGTGGTTGGTCTTCCAAAGACATTGGGTAAGTTTGATTCTATTTGGGTAATTGTGGACAGATTAACTAAGTCTGCTCACTTCATTCCGGTCAAGGTGACCTACAATGCAGAGAAGTTAGCCAAAATTTATATCTCAGAAATTGTTCGATTGCATGGAGTTCCACTTTCCATCATATCAGATAGAGGTACGCAGTTTACTTCTAAGTTTTGGAGAACATTGCATGCAGAATTAGGTACTAGGTTGGACTTAGTACTGCATTTCACCCTCAGACCGATGGTCAGTCTGAGCGAACGATTCAGGTATTGGAGGACATGCTTCGTGCATGTGTGATAGAATTTGGTGGTCATTGGGATAACTTCTTACCCTTAGCGGAGTTCTCGTATAATAATAGCTATCACTCGAGTATTGATATGGCTCCATTCGAAGCATTGTATGGGAGGAAATGTAGGTCTCCCATTGGTTGGTTTGATGCATTTGAGGTTCGACCTTGGGGTACTGATCTGTTGAGGGATTCATTAGAGAAGGTGAAATCTATTCAAGAGAAGCTCTTAGCTGCTCAAAGTAGGCAAAAGGAATATGCAGATCGAAAGGTTAGAGACTTGGAGTTTATGGAGGGTGAGCAAGTCTTGCTGAAGGTTTCGCCCATGAAAGGGGTGGGTGATGCGATTTGGTAAAAGAGAGGTAAGCTAAGCCAAAGGTATATTGGACCATTTGAAGTACTTAAGCGAGTAGGGGAGGTGGCTTATGAATTAGCCTTGCCTCCAGGACTGTCAAAGTGCATCCGGGTATTTCATGTGTCTATTTTGAAAAGTACCATGGGGATGGAAACTACATCATTCGTTGGGATTCAGTCCTGCTTGATGAGAATTTGACTTATGAGGAGGAGCCTGCTGCCATTCTAGATAGAGAAATTCACAAGTTGAGGTCGAGGGAGATTGCATCCATCAAAGTTCAATGGAAGAATCGACCAGTTGAAGAGGCCACTTGGGAGAAGGAGGCTGATATGCAAGAAAGATACCCACACCTGTTTACAGATTCAGGTACTCTCCTTTCGCCCGTTTTTTCTTCTGTGATCGTTCGAGGACGAACGATGGGTAAATTGGTATCTATTGTAACGACCTGTTTAGTCGTTTTGAGCAGCAGATTTTATTTCTGGAAAAACTGTCTGAGTCGACGGAACCCACGACGGACCGTCATGGGCACGACGGACCGTCAAGGGGGTCTCGTTCAAAAACACTTAGAATTCTGAAATTTGGGTACTGAAATCGACTCTCTGAACTTCGTGACGGAATGGCAGGACGGACCGTCGTGGGCACGACGGACCGTCACACATTTTCCACGGAAATTAACTCTCTGAACTTTGCGACGGACCTACAGGACGGACCGTCACAGCCATGACGGACCATCACAGGTTGCGTAATCCCAGGCTGGGTCGGATTTCTGTAAATATTTTAAGGGGCGTTCTAGACTATTCCTGCTTTAATTATAAAGTTAGTGGGTTAATGTTAATAGTTTAATTACTTGGGGGTTAAAAGAGATAACCTTGAGTTAATTAGTGGGTTAATTCCTCATCTTTTATACTTAATTATATGCTAATTAGGGTAAAAGAAAGAGGGTTTGAATAAGAAAAATAGAAAGAACAAGGAGAGGGACAGAGAACGATCGAGAAAGAGGGAAACGAAGAGGAAACAAAGCTTTGGGAAATTGCTTGCTTGATCACGAATCTTCGGTGGAGGTAGGTTATGGTTTTTATGCTATTCGTAGTAGACATAATAGCGAATGATATGTATTGGTAGTATTGTAAACCCTTCTATATGCTTAATTGTATGCTTGCATGAATGTGATTATATAATTGTGATAAAATAAGCATGATGAAGCTATTGAATCCTAAATCTTGAAAAACCCTAATCTACTTTATTAATGATGATGCCTTGGTATAAAAGAAGGCTTGATGAACGAAAGTAGTGAGATTAGGGGATCGGGTGTCACGTTCCGACACCAGGATAGTAATAGAGGATCGGGTGCCACGTTCCGGTATAAGGATAGTAATAGAGGATCGGGTGCCACGTTCCGGTACCAGGATAGTATATGAGGATTGGAGTGTCACGTTCCGACACCAGGATAGTATATGGATGGGGTGCCACGTTCCGGTACCAGGATAGTATATGAGGATTGGAGTGTCACGTTCCGACACCAGGATAGTATATGGATCGGGTGCCACGTTCCGGTACCAGGATAGAATGAGGATCGGAGTGTCACGTTTCGACACCAGGATAGTATATGGATCGGGTGCCACGTTCCGGTACCAGGATAGAATGAGGATCGGAGTGCCACGTTCCGGCACCAGGATAGAATATGGATCGGAGTGTCACGTTCTGACACATAGTAGTAGGGGAGCGGAGTGTCACGTACTGACACAAGAGGAATAAAGATAATGAATCTTGAAAGATGTTAATATACTCAATCTAATGAACCTAATTCCCAAATGAGTATGGTATTGAGGCTTGAGTCCTCATGGGTGAACTTGGCGGTACTTATTAATGATTATAGTACTTGTTGTTGCTACATGTTGAGTATTGTAGTTGATTTATGACATTATCTGGTATATACTGTTTTCTATTTTGAGTTGGCCGATGATACCTACTCAGTACTTGTGTTTTGTACTGACCCCTACTTGTATGTTTCTTTCTTTGTTATTGTGGAGCGCAACAAACGTACCATCGTCTTCAACTCAACCGCAACTCTAGCCAGTCTTCATTACACCGGATTTCAGGGTGAGCTAATGCTTCTAGCTTGGACTGGATCTTCTTCTTCAAGTCTTGATGCCTCAAAATTCCGGCATGGACTAACTTTTACTTATTTTAGCTTTCTTAGATACTCTTAGTTTTAGTAATTGAGGATAGATGTTCTTGTGATGATGACTTCCAGATTTTGGGGAATAATAGATGTTGAGTTTAGAAGTTATTGAATTGATTTTCATTAATGAGTTTAAGTCTTCCGCATTACTTTCTGTTGATATTATATTGAAATGTTGGGGTTTAGATTGGTTGGTTGGCTCACATAGTAGGATAAGTGTGGGTGCCACTCGCGGCTCGGTTTTGGGTCGTGACAGAAATGAAAAGGAAAACAAAGAAATAATAAAAAATTTAGCAAAAGAAAAATTAGAAAAATTACAGATATGTAAAATGAGTTATATTAAATAATACACTTGTGAATTCGAAGAATATTACTACAAGATATTTGATAGCGGTAAGGAAATGTTGCCTTATTTAGAAACATACTATCAAAAATTACCAGGCTTTTGGGCCAAATATTTTAGAGAAGAATATGAAAAGAAAACATAAAAGGAGACACTCTTGGTCAAAGAATAAGTTTCCTAAATAATAGACTAGGGCAGTTATGTATGTCACATATAATATGCAAAGGAAAGCTAAAAGAATTAATACACAAATCTATTGTAAAGATACACATGCATCTACTCAATGGGGATGTGATGATAGACCTTTTAAAAGGAAAAGACAACTCAAGAAAGGGTTAATTAAAAAGAAAAATTTTTCTAAACAAAAATACATACCAAAGAAAAGATATTATAAAAAGAAAAGAGAATTTGTAAAAACTAAAAGTAAATGTAAATGTTACAATTGTGGAGAAGAAGGACACAGAAGTTATGAATGTAACAAGAAAAGAGTAAAAATCTCAAAAATAGACAGATTAGAAATAGATTCAGACTTAGAATATATAAAATCTATAGATAGTGATGATTTCTTTGAAGAAATCTATGAAGAATATTCAACTAGTTCAGAAGAGTCTGACTAAATGAATAGAGAAATACAAGAAAAGGAAGATTCTGTACAGATATTAGATACAGAAGAAGATCACCATGGATATGCTTTAAAAGCAACATTCGATGGAGAAACATTTAAGAAAATCCAAGGATTAAAATTAAATCTTAAAATAGAAGACAACTTATTAAGCAGAATGCAAAGGATTTTCACAAGAGATAAAATCTCTTATCATGAATATCAAGAAGTTGAAAAGGTAATAGAAATTACCCAAATTACAGGAAAACATAAGTTAAACTTATTAACAAAATAAATGATAAATCAAATATTAAGAAAAATTCCTGAAAAGAAAAGAAAGAAAATGAATTACGTTCATTTAGGAGGAATCCAAATATTAGTAAAATCAACCTTTAAAGAAGGAATAAATTGTCCAATAGTGATAAATTTATCAGATGAAAGATTTATGAACGCAAGAGAAGGAAATCTTGGAATAGTAGAAAAAAATTTAGCTTATACTAAGCTTCTATTCACTTATCATCCAAAATATTGTATATCACTTAAAGACGCTGACTTTAATGATGCATTAAGTCTACATTTTCAGATCAAAAGGAATGATCTATTTAAACTAGGTAATCATATAATGAGTATATATTACCAAGCATTATACACAGTTACAAATTGAAATTATGGAAATGTGTATAAAAATAAAGAATCTATTGAAATAGATAGAGAATGTGCAGGAATTGCTAGAATTATTGAAGCAGAAATTCAACAAGCACAAATTCCAGACGAATATGAAATTCGATTTGAAAAAACACATGAGATAGGAAGTACTAGTAACCCTAGGCTTTCATTAGAATATGGAAGAAATTCCATTAGAAAAATTATATCTAATAGGTATCCTTTAAAACATGAACATTCAAATATATTGAAAATAAGAGGAAGAATATTCAATGGATTAGAATGAAAAATCAGAATATTCTGATACAAACAGGAGCAACTGCTAATCATATTAAAGAATATCTTATAAATGGATTAACAGTTTACGAAGGAGAACAATACGTATACAAAACCTTTGAAGGTAATAATTTTAGTTGTAAAAATATGGTAGATTTACCTATACAACTAGACACAATAAGAATAATAGTCGCTTGTTATATTATAAATCATGAAAGTAATCAAGAAATAATTTTGGGAAATTTATTTCTAAATGATTTAGAAGACTATAACATCGGAAAAGATGGAATAGAAATGATATATAAAAATGAAACTTGTTTCTTATCAAAAATATAAATGCCAAAAGAAACAATTTTTAAGGTTTCAGTTTTTATAGAAATAACAATTTATGATACAAAATTGACAACTTGTTGTCAAATAGATAATGGATCAGAAGCAAGTCTAGCTAAGTCTTTTTTAATAAAAGACTGGGACTTAAATAAAAACAATATCTCTATGATAGGAATCACGGGAGATAAAGAAAAATTAACAAAATCGAAAGAAAAGGTAGAAATAATTTTAGGATCGAAAATTGTTTCTATAAACAAATTGTTTGCTTATGATAAACTAGAAACAGAATTTATTATTAGGAAATGATTTTATACAACAATTTCAGAATTATCAACAAACATTGTATATGATAAATCTGAAAACACCTTGTGGACATTTTATCAAAGTCCCGAGAATACAAAATGTTTATAATCTTGAAAAAGATAAAGATAAATATAAAAGAAAATACTTAGATAATTTAAGAAAAATTACTTTTAAATGTCTTAATTTAGAAAAAATTAAGGAAAATTTACAAAAATCATGTGGAGAAAATCCATTAGAAAAATGGGAACAAAGCCATGAAAAAGCAACTTTAACACTAAAAGATCCAAACATAATAATTAGGGTAAAACCTATGTTATATAACGAAGAAGATAAATTGGAATTTAAAGTCCAAATTAATGAGCTACTAAAATTAAAACTCATAAGAATGAGTAAAAGTCCTCATAGTAGTCCAGCATTCTTAGTAAGAAATCATGCTGAATTAAAAAGAGGAAAAGCAAGAATGATAATAAACTATAAAGAATTAAATAAAAATTGTTTATTTGATGGATATTTTATTCCAAATAAAAACAATTTAATAAACCTAGCAAAAGGAAAAACTTATTTTTCAAAATTTGACTGTAAAAGTGGATTTTGGCAAATAAAATTAGAAGAAAATTCAGTTAAATTAACTGCATTTAGTACTCCTAATGGACATTACGAGTGGTTAGTAATGCCTTTTGGATTAAAAAACGCACCACAAATATTCCAAAGAAGAATGGATAAAATTTTCTCAGAAGATAACTATTTAATAGTTTATATAGATGATATATTAATATGTTCCAAAACATATGAAGATCATTTAAAACATCTGAAAAGATTTTCAGAAAAATGTTTAAAAAATGGAATAATCTTAAGTCAGAAAAAGGCTGAGATAAACAGAAATGAAATAGAATTTTAGGAATGATTATTTCTAAAAATGGAATAGAACTTCAAGCACATATTGCTAAAAAGATTATAGAATTTCCTGATAAACTTACAACAAAACAAGAAATCCAGAGATTTCTAGGTTGTTTGAACTATGCAGGAGAATTTATACCAGATTTAGCAAAGAAAAGAAATTTACTTCAAAAGTTAATAAGAAAATCCAACAGACTTGGTTGGACGGAAGAACATACATAGTGCGTAAGAAACTTAAAAGAAGAATGTGCAAAATTGCCCAAGTTAAGACTTCCAGATGAAAGTGATAATCTAATATTACAAACAGATGCATCAGATTATCATTTGGGTGCTATTTTGCAAACAGATCTTAATGAAATCTGCAGGTACACTAGCGGTACATTCAATGACGCAGAAACAAAATATTCCACTAACGAAAAGGAATTATTAGAAATAGTAAAAGGAATTAGAAAATTTTCTACATTTCTTTTACCAAAACAATTCATTATTAGGACTAATAACACTCAAGTTGCAGTACTAATAAACAATAAATTGCCTTCAGAACCTCAATACATGAGACTTCATAGATGGCAAGTGTTATTATCTTTTTATACATTTTCTATTGAATATATAAAAGGAATTGACAATTTTCTTGCAGATTTCCTATCAATAAACGTCCAATATGGACAATCAGACAAAAATCCTAGTTAATAGGATATATGAAAGGATTAAAAAGGTGGATGAATCCATCGACGAGAATGGACAAAAATTGTTCAAAATAAGAGATGAACTCTCTAAACTATCAGAACAATCTCGAATGCTGCAGTTCGAAATAAACCAACTTGGCACTGATCAAGCCGAAAACATGAGAGAATTCTTAGTTCTTTGTGAACATTTGGACTCACGTCCAACTCAGAATTCCAATCTGAAAGAGAATATCATTCTCAACAAGGTGGCAGGAGATGTCCCACCAGCACCTAGTGCAAAAAACATCTCGATGGTAAGCAAGGACATGCCTTCTTCATCTAAACAAGATGTAAGAAAAAGCCTAGCAAATGAAGCTTCAAGCTCTTCCTCAGTAAAAGCTAAAAAAACATCTCGTAATCCAGAAAATAAAACTAACCAAGCTTCTTCAGGAGCAAAAGTTTTTTCTTCTTTGCAGGTACATCCTAAGGAAGAAGAATATTTAAAATTTACTAAATATATTTACAATCTCCAAAAGCATAGTGGGGAAACATATGGAGTTTTGAACTACCAGTTTATTCCGTAGAATTTCCATATTTCCAGGTTGAATTCCGAGCTTTATAGCTCAACTATTTGAATTTGGATTCTTGGATCGAGTCTACACTAGTCCAAATCTCCAAGAATTATCTCAATAACCATCCAGATTGTTTAACGCAATCAAAAACTACAGCCAAGGAGATGGAGGAGTATACTGTAGATTTTACAGTATTGCAATGGAATGCCAAGACACTCAGGCATATTATCCAACCCTCAACTACATCACAGTTGAAAAATAAAAGACTTCAATGTTAGTGCAACAGGAGTTGATAAAAAACTTCCATTTCTTAATAAAAAATGGATACAAACTAGAAGGGCATTAGGTATAAAAGCCTTATACACCATTTTAAGTAGGTTTTACCGAGATAACTTCAAGGTAATTGATCAAAATACTGATTGGGTATTAATTACAAAAGGAAATTCCAAATCAGAATTACTCCAAGATAGAATCCTTGATATCGATCTCCACAAATTAAGAGTAACAGAGGAAACTTGGAAACTAACATGCAAAATGCTAGAACATGATCATCAATGATGGAAGAAAATCATTGGAGAAGATAAACGTAAGCGCTTACACACTTACAAGGGAAGACAAAAGACTTTTCTTTTGAAAAAGAAGATGCTGAAGACTGTCGGCCACAGCTGTCATCAAAAGCAGAAGAAGACAACAAACTTTTCTTTGAAATGAAAAAGGAAGATGCTCTATGATTAGTCAGGCTACAACAAAGTAGCAGCCATGTGACAAGATAGAGACTCTTGGAATCTTTAAAGGAAGTCCTTTAAAGATTATTAATTGTAAATAAGTCCCTCCTTATCATCTATAAAAGGAGAGAGATATTATTGTAATAGGTAGAGTCGATTAGAGTGAGAAAAGTGTGAGTCTTAGAGTGAGTAATATTTTAATATGAGTGAGTAAGTTAGCTTCTCCCGCTAGGGAAAAGTGTTTTTATTTAATGTTTTACTAAGATAAATACTTATCTTATGTATGTAAGATTGAAATATATGAAATAAAAGTTTGTTTATATATCATTTTTTTCAAAATTGATAAAAAGTCGAAGTGGAAGTTGCGATTTCCAGCCTTTAAGAGGAATAGCAAGGAAAGTAGCCGTAATTAAGTGAAGAAGGCGAAAAATGCTATTCATGGTCGAAGAGGAGAAATGCTGAGGCATTGATAGGACTAATTATCAACAAGAGGAGGAAGGTATAAAAACTATCTTTTATTACGTATTTTACAATCTTATATACATGTTATAAGTTATTATCTTGATTAAACATTAATAGAAACTACTTAGTACCTGTAGGGAAAAACTCATATTATGATTCAACCATATGTATTTCATAAATATATTGTGCTATTTGCATAAAAATGAAATCTATACAACGACACTTACATAGCGTAAGAAAAAGAGCATGGAAACATAAGAAAGCCTTGTTTCATATAAAAAAGGCAATTTATGAAATGGAAAATGTATTTGAATTTACCAATTATAGGTATGGAGATTTAATTACCTCAATTTATGAGATGAGAATGTATAAAATACAAGAACAATATGAGTATAAGCATGCTATACTTATATTAAAAAATAATATGAAAAATGAGTTGAAAAATTAGTCAGCAAAATTAATGTGTTCCATGTGACGAGGGGTATTGGTTTCAAAAGTATAGAAAACTTTAGCAATAAATTAACAATGAAGAGATGGTGGAGGTTTAGAACCACAAATTCTCTTTGGGCCTCATTTTCCTAATTGAAGTATTGCATCAAAGCTCATGTAGTAGGTAAAGAATGGGCTTCAGGTAATTTCCATGCCTGGAAACACATGCTTCAAGTTAGAGAAGATGCATAGAAACATATGATTTTCCAAGTTAATTCAGATACTAGCTCTTCTTGGGGGGACCCGGTTAGGTCCTTTTAGCCTATCATTCATGCACCTAAGTCAAGATGTTCATCAACAACAAATATGGAATGATTTTGCCAAGCCATATTTGTGCATATATCCGTAAAATAGAGATTAGAAACCTCAAGAAGGTGTATTAACGTTTTTGGGATCTTACCGACAGTGTTAATTCTCTAACAATATTGCTTAGAATTTGGTAAGAACAAAAAAATCTTATCAACCTCTTATCAATAAGGTATGGCATTGTTCTACATGGCTTGGTTCCAATAGTTAGTTTCCATTTGATAATAGTCTCTTCTCTGAAGACAAATCCAAGACTTTTTTAATTTTGAAAATTTATAAGCTTATAGAGAGGAATCTATCTTTAAGGAAGAACACTGCTCATATTGAACAAGGGACATGATAGAATGCAGAAGTTTCTTTGTTGTATTTTGAGATTTATGTCTCATGTTCTTATATTGGAAATCTACTACTAAATTATAAAGGATAGTAGATCAATGTTTGTCTAAGTTTTAAAGTAGAGTCAGATAACTAGAATTATTTAGCTAAATCATCTAAGTTTTAGTCAAGCATCTTTACATCATTATTGTTATGTTTTCTTGGGTAGAGCTGCCTAGGAGTATCAACTAGTGTTAGTTCATGTGTTGGTGCATCCGAGTTACTGCTTGTTTAGCTTTTTATCTTCGAGATCTGAGATGGTGGCTAGAGTTAGCCTAGTTGGATTCTTGAAGTCTATATCAAAGTACTAAAGAGTCTCAATTACTAGGTTTCAAGAGTTTGTAATCTGAAACTTTGTTGTCTTTGAGTGAAATGGAGTTTCTGTTGAAATCTTGTGAGTACATGTCATGGTTTTGACCTCCATTGAGCAAGAGGGATTTCTCGTAAAATTATTGTGCGTGATTAACTTTAGAGCCGTCAATATGGGCTAGGCCCGTAAGACCGTCCTGGAATAACCCGTAATTTGATCGGCTGGACTATGATTTTTGAAACTCATTTAAGAAAAGAGCTTTTTAGCCCGGCCTGAATAAGCATGCTGATTTGTGGGGCTTGGGAAATATGGATAGAGCCGGTCTGTGGGCTAAATAAAAATTGAACAAAAAAATGAAAATAAAATAAAGTATTAAAAATAACAAGAATCTAAACTCAAAATCTGTTAAAAGTTTGAAATATTGCAATTTAATATAAATTATGTTTATAAGATATGTACTACATGAAATAAAAATTTCCTAAATTTTCTACAAAATCACTACATAGGTCGTAATATATGAGAATGTTGTGATAGTTTTTTCTGTTTTATTATGATTATTGGAAAATAATTAGGTTAATATTTCTATTTAGCTATATACGATTTCACTTAGAATCAAACTTGATAAATTTATAAGGATAATTTTATTTGTGGATTTTATTAACAAGTAGTAAACTAACACCATGTAAAATTGTATTATTGATATTTATGATAATACTTTTATATTATAATTTAATTAAAAGAATTATTAAAAATATACTTCTTCCAAAAGAGGGCTTCCCGGCAAAGCCTGTAGCCCACATACTTGTGAGCTGGGTTGACCTTTTTCTGGCCCACACCAAAAATGGGCTAGCCCAGCCTGACTCGTTAAATTTCAAAACATGTATGGATTAGACTAGATAGGGTGGGCCAACCCATATTTACAACTCTAATTAACTTCGAGTTATTTAATTTCTGTACTATTATTTTGACGGGGAACCTGGTCAAGTAATCACTAGTGGACGCATACATTATAGCATGATAATACTAGTGAGTCTTTTAAATTGTTTCACTTGACTGCTAGCCAATACTATAAATCAAATTAAGAAAAAAATCTTACCAAGAACTTTCTACAAAGGGATTAGACACAATACAACCCCCATTGTTGAAGGCTACACCAGATTCTCCAACCCAAGGACCATTACTTTCAATGGTTTGAGTAGGACCGCAATACTTGTCTATTCCGATTCAATGAAAATTAATTAATTTTATCTATTCCAAGATTAGATAATAAAGTCAGTTGACTACCTTGAGATTCAAATGTATATAGATTCTCTCACAAGGGAAAAAAAGATAACGGTACAAAAATTCACTTAAAATAAAAATGCATAAATCATACATTCCAGAGGAATTTGTTGTTTTTTCCAGACACAACGAAGAAAAAGGACCTACACAGTTAATTTTCTTATTACTTAGTGTTGTCCGAAAATCGTCACAACTACTCAAATCACATACATTCTCTAATGATGTTATGCACAATTCATGTTGTGTAATGTTCTACCTGCATGATGACTACCAGCAAGAGCAAAACACTTCTTACTGGTAGTTTCTATATCTTGGATCCAAGATGTTTGGTAAATTATAAAAAGAAATCTTAACCATTACACACACTTTCAAAGGTAAAACCTTGACAGAGGGTTACATGGGAGAATAGAATAACTTATAATTTTAGGTGAGAAGAAGCAGCGGACCAGCCCGACCTTTTCGGTCAAAGAATCCTTGTACTCTACGATATATGGACTACATAGCTTAGTGATCAGATTCATTTATCAAAGAATAATGCATACACAAATATTATCATAGATTAGTTAGCATAACATTACGCAGACCTGTCTACTCAACATAGTATCATCCCATTTTATGTGGCCTAACTTGACGAGAATACTAAATAATTCGACAAGCTAAATGTGTGGTTTCAAACAACAATTCACAACATAATATCATTCCAATAACTGATATTTTATTTTTTATCAACAACAAATGAAAACAACTGCAAGCCGTACCAGGATTCTTATCCAATAAACCTCCTCTAACAAGTCAACTGCCTTACCCAACCAAAATTAACCCTGCTATATCAACCAACCTTCAAAAAGAAATATAATCTACCACAAATAACTAAAACACCCCATCAAGACAACTAGAGATGAGAAAGTGTGACGACCCAAAACGAGCCGCGAGTGGCACCCACATTTATCCTCCTATGTGAGCGAACCAACCAATCTAAACTCCAGTCATTCACCAATATTTCAACCATAATGAACAAAATACAATGCGGAAGACTTAAAACTCATTAGTATAACCAATAAACAACATTCTAAAATTTAATACTTATTATTCCCAAAATCTGGAAGTCATCACCAGAAGAACATCTATCCTCGAATTACTAAATCTAAGAGTATCTAAGAAGCTAAAATAAGTAAACAGATGGTCCATGTCTGAACTTCAAGGACATCAAGACATGAATGAGAGAGAATCCAGTCCGAGCTAGGAACAATAGCTCACCCTGAAAGCTAACGTGATGAAGACTGGCTAGAGTTGAGGACGAGGTGAAGTTGATGGTACGTTTGCTGCACTCCACAAATAACAAAGAAAAATAATACAAGTAGGGGTCAGTACAAGGAACACGTACTGAGTAGGTATCATCGGCCAACTCAAAATAGAAAGCAATATATATCAAATAATAATATAAAATCAATTACCATACTCAACAAGTGACAACAACAAGTACCATAACCACTGGCCACAACACCCAGCACATCTATGAGGACTCAAGCCTCCACACCATACTCATTTGGGAAATAGTTCTTTAAATTTGAGTATAATAAATTAATTCAAGATTCATTCTCTTTATTATCCTGGTGTCGGAACGTGACACTCCGATCCCCTCAATATTTATTCTCTTTATTATCCTGGTGTCGGAACGTGACACTCCGATCCTCTACTATCCTTGTGTCGGAACGTGACACTCCGATCCCCTACTATCCTGGTGTCGGAACGTGACACTCCGATCCCATACTATCCCGGTGTCGGAACGTGACACTCCGATCCTCTACTATCCTGGTATCGGAACGTGACACTCCGATCCTCTACTATCCTGGTGTTGGAACGTGACACTCCGATCCCCTACTATCCTGGTGTCGGAACGTGACACTCCGATCCTCTACTATCCTGGTGTCGAAACGTGACATCCGATCCCCTAACGTTATTACTTTAGTTCATCAAGCCTTCCTTTATGTCAAGGCATCATTATTAATAGAGAGAATTTAAGGTTTAAGATTTCCACCGTATCATCATCATTATAATCCATCACCATTTACATAATCACAACATACAACAACGCAATTAAGCATATAGAAGACTTTACAATACCACCTAATACATATCAATCGCTATTTAGAGTTTACTATGAATAGCATAAGCCATAACCTACCTCCACCGAAGAATCGTGATCAAGCAATCTACTTCTCAATGCCTTTGCTTTCCTCTTCACTTCTCCCTCTCTCGTTCGTTCTTCCCTCTTCTCTCTGTTCTTTCTATTTTTCCTTATTCAAACCCTTTTCTTTTACCCTAATTATCATAGAATTAAGTATAAAAGATGATAAAAGTAACCCACTATTTATTTCAAGGTTATCTCCTTTAACCCCAAGTAATTAAATTATTAACATTAACCCACTAACTTTATTATTATAATCATGAATAGTCCAAAACGACCCTAAAAAACTTTTACCACAAAATCCGACCCAGTCAAGGTTACGCCACTCGTGACGGCCCGTCGTGCCTGCGACGGTCCGTCCTGCAGGGTCGTCACAGAGTTCAGAGAGTTAATTTCTGTAGAGGGGTTTGTGACGGTCCGTCGTGCCAACGACGGTCCGTCCTGCCATTCCTTCATGAAGTTCAGAGAGTCAATCTCAGTACCCAAATTTTCAGAGTTTAAGTGTTTTGGAACGAGACCCTCAACGGTCCGTCGTGACCATGACGGTCCGTCGTGTGGTCCATCAACACAGTCAGTTATTTTCAAAACTAAACTCTATTGCTCGTATCGACTAAACAGGTCGTTACAATAGATACCAATTTACCCATCGTTCGTCCTCGAACGATCACAGGAAGAACAACGAGGGCAAGAAAGAGTACCTGAGTCTGTAAAGAGATATGGATATTTTTCTTGCATATCAGCCTCCTTCTCCCAAGTGGACTCTTCAACTGGCCGATTCTTCCATTGAACTTTGATGGATGCAATCTCCCTTGATCTCAACTTGCGTATTTCTCTATCTAGAATAGCAACAGGCTCCTCCTCATAAGACAAATTCTCATCAAGAAGAACTGAATCCCAACGAATAATGTAGTTTCCATCCCCATGGTATCTTTTCAGCATAGACACATGAAATACCGGGTGCACTCGTGAGAGCCCTGGAGGTAATGCCAATTCATAAGCCACCTCCACTACGCGCTTCAGCACTTCAAATGGACCAATATACCTCTTACTAAGCTTACCTTTCTTACCGAACCGTATCACCCCTTTCATGGGTGAAACCTTCAGTAAGACTTGTTCACCCTCCATGAACTCCAAGTCTCTAACCTTTCGATCTGCATATTCCTTCTGCCTACTTTGCGCCTCTAAAAGCTTTTCTTGAATGAATTTCACTTTCTCTAATGATTCCCTCAGAAGATCAGTACCCCATGGTCTTACCTCAAATGCATTGAACCAACCAATGGGAGACCTACATCTCCTCCCATTAAATGCCTCAAATGGTGCCATATCAATACTTGAGTGATAGCTATTATTGTATGAGAACTCTGCTAAGGGTAAGAAGTTATCCCGATGACCACCAAATTCTATCAACACATGCACGAAGCATATCCTCCAACACCTGAATCGTTCGCTCAGACTGTCCATCTGTCTGAGGGTGGAATGCAGTACTAAGATCCAACCTAGTACCTAATTCAGCATGCAATGTTCTCCAAAACTTAGAAGTAAATTGCGTACCTCTATCTGATATGATGGAAAGTGGAACTCCATGCAATCGAACGATTTCTGAGATATAGAGTTTGGCTAACTTCTTTGCATTGTAAGTCATCTTGACCGGAATGAAGTCAGCAGACTTAGTTAATCTGTCCACAATTACCCAAATAGAATCAAACTTACCCAATGTCTTAAAAAGACCAACCACGAAATCCATTGCAATTCTTTCCCACTTCCATTCAGGAATGGGCATTCTCTGAAGTGTTCCTCCGGGCCTCTGGTGTTCATACTTTACTTGTTGACAATTCGGGCATTGGGCAACAAAATCAGCAATGTCACGCTTCATCCTACTCCACCAGAAATGTTGCTTTAGGTCACGGTACATCTTGGTTGCACCAGGATGTATAGAATATCCTGAACTATGAGCCTCTGTAAGAATGGTGTAGATCAAATCATCAACACGGGGCACACATACCCTTCCATTAATTCTCAAAACGCCTTCATCATCAATTATTGCCTTTTTAGCCTCTCCTCGCGACACCATATCTCGAATTTGGCTCAGCTTCTCATCATCAAACTGTTTTCCCTTAATCTTGTCAAGAAAAGAAGATCTTGCCTCCACATAGGCAAAAAATCCTCCTTTCTCTAATATTTCCAGCCTCATAAAGTCGTTAGCCAAAGTTTGGACCTCTCTAGCCAATGGGCGTCAGGAAACTTGTAAGTGGGCTAAACTACCCATGCTCCCTGTTTTTCTACTAAAGCATCTGCCACCACATTAGCTTTTCCTGGGTGATACAATATAGTAACATCATAGTCCTTTGGTAGTTCCATCCATCTCCTCTGTCTTAAATTCAAATCCTTCTAAGTAAAAACATATTGTAAACTACGACGATCTGTATAGACTTCACACTTAACCCCATATAGATAGTGACTCCATTGCTTTAATGCAAATACCACTGCAGCCAACTCCAAATCATGGGTCGGATAGTTACGTTCATGCACTTTTAATTGCCTTGAAGCATAAGTAATCACATTTCTCTCTTTCATTAGCACTGCACCCAACCCAGAATAAGATGCATCACAATAAACAATGAAATTCTTGCCTTCCACTGGCAAGGTAAGAATTGGTGCGGTAGTCAACAAGGTATTGAGATTCTGGAAGCGTTCTTCACATTCATCCGACCATACAAATGGAACATTCTGCTTAGTCAAATTTGTCAGTTGGGAGGCAACAGAAGAAAATCCCTTGACAAATTGACGGTAGTAGCTAGCTAAACCAACAAAGCTCCTTACCTCTGTAACGTTGGTAGGTCTTACCCAACTCTTCACTGCTTCGATCTTAGAAGGATCCACCATCACTCCATCCTTAGAAACCATGTGCCCCAAGAAGGACACTGAATCTAGCCAAAACTCACACTTGGAGAATTTGGCATAAAGCCTTTTCTCCCTCAACAATTCCAATACAATTCTCAAGTGCTCCTCATGTTCTTTCCTGCTCTTTGAGTATACCAGTATATCATCAATAAACACAATGACAAAGAGGTCCAGATATGGTTTAAAAATCCCGTTCATCAGGCTCATGAAAGCAGCAGGGGCATTCGTTAGTCCAAAAGACATTACTAAGAATTCATAATGCCCATACCTGGTTCGAAAAGCAGTCTTTGGCACATCTGCTGCCCATATTTTCAATTGATGATAACCAAACCTCAAATCGATATTTGAGAAGGTACACGCACCTTGTAAATGATCGAACAAATCATCAATGCGAGGAAGAGGATACTTGTTCTTAACAGTTACCTTATTCAGTTGCCTGTAGTCTATGCACATCCAAAAACTCCCGTCCTTCTTCTTCACAAATAAAACAGGAGCACCCCAAGGGGAAGCTCTTGGTCTAATAAATACTTTACCTAACAACTCCTGAAGTTGGGCCTTTAACTCCCTTAACTCTGCTGGAGCCATTCTATAAGGAGGTATGGAAATGGGGCGAGTACCCGGTTCCAGATCAATACAAAAATCAATATCTCTATCCGGTGGCATACCAGGAAGGTCTGCAGGAAACACATCCAGAAACTCACGGACTATCGAAACAAACTCAATCGAAGGTACTTGGGAGGTATCATCCCTGAGAAGTGCCAAGAAAGCTAAACAACCCTTACTAACCATTCTCTTAGCACGAAAGAAGGAGATGATATGAACTGGGGTGGAAGTATAGTTACCCTCCCACACTAGCGGATCTGTCCCAGGCTTGGCTAATGTCACAGTTTTAGCATTACAATCTAAGATTGCAAAATTTGGAGAAAGCCAAGTCATACCCATAATTACATCGAAATCAACCGTCTCTAGAATAATCAAGTCCACATGAGTATTGTTCCCCACAAAAGTCACAGGACAAGACCTATACACCTTCTCAACTATCATAGACTCACCCACAGGAGTAGAGACCCGAATGGGTATGTCAAGTAATTCAGAATGAAAATCAAGACCAATAGCAAATGAGGAAGATAGATATGAAAATGTGGATCCAGGATCAAATAATACAGAAGCCATGCAATCACAAACCAAAAGATTACCTATGATAACAACATCAGATGTCTCCGCTTCAGTCCTCCCAGGGAAAGCATAACAATGGGCCCTATCACCTGTCTGCCTGTTGCCCCTACCATGTTGCGCTGCAGTAGCTCCAGTTTGCCCTCCACCCCGGTTGATTTGGTGACCTCCATTACCTTGGCCACCCCGTCCTCCAGAATAGAGACCTCTTCCATGACCACCTCTACCTCTGACTATTGGGGGTCTGTAACTCTGTTTTGGACAATATCTCTTAATATGTCCAGTCTCCCCACATCCATAACACTCTCTAGGTTCAAGCATAGGTCTCTGTGAGAACGACGAAGTCTGGGGATAACCTCCAAACTCAGAGGAATGCTGATTGGTCTATGATGGACCCCCAGCTACAGCCTACAGTGAAGACTGAATAGGCCGGGCTGTGTAACCTCCCAAACTCTTCCCTCTGGAGTAAGAACCACCAAACTCACCTCCCTTACGGAACTTCTTAGATGTCGACGCCATGGTGAAGTCGTCTGGCTTCACCCCCTCCACCTCTATCACAAAATCTACTACTTCCTAAAAGGTTTTTGCTGTAGCAGCTACCTGTAAGGCTCGAAACTGCAAGTCTGACCTCAATCCCTTCACAAAGCGGCAAATGCGCTCTTGTGGACTGAAGCAAAGTTGGGTGGCATACCTGGATAGTGCACGAAACTTAGCCTCATAAGCAGTAACCGACATCCTGCCTTGCTCTAGGCTCAGGAACTCATCTCTCCTCCTATCCTTCAAAGTCCGGGGTATATACTTCTCCATATATAAACTAGAGAATGATGCACAAGTCATAGGTGGTGCTTGTGCTGGTTGACACTCAACATACGACCGCCACCACATTTTGGCATTTCCTTGAAACTGATAGGTCACAAACTCAACGCCAAATCGTTCTACTATGCCCATCTTATGTAGAAACTCATGATAATCAACCAGAAAATCATAGGCATCCTCAGATTCAGCACCCTTGAAGACTGGAGGTTTCAACTTCAAGAATTTAGTGAAAAGTTCATGTTGATCACTAGTCATTATAGGCCCTGTAGTCAATCGAGGAAACGTGCCTATTTCCAATGAGGCATCCATGCGGGGAGCCATAGCAGCTGCATGTTGTACTCCCGGAACTTGAGGTGATGGTGCAGAAAACATTGGAGGTGTCTGGCCCTGATCAGATAACCCGCTAAGATACGCAAGAACCTGGTTAATCATCTCTGGGGTAGGTTGGGGTGGTAATTCCTCATCTTGCACTTGCTCATTTTCCCCTTCCTCACCCTATCTTACTACCTCATCAGTCGGTGGAGGAGTCACTACCCTAGTACTAGCTGGTCCAGGTGTTTGTCCTCTACTTCTAGAGGACGTCCTCCCGCGACCTACACCACGGCCTCTTGCCACTGCTCCTCTTCGAACTACAGCCCCAGTGGCTGGCTCAGACGCATCCTGTCTTGCCGGTGTTGGTGTTGACACAATTGTTGCTCTAGTTCTAACCATCTGCGAAATAGAGTGAGGATGTCAGATACCAATTTGTATCACCTAGATACCAATTGGATCCAAGTAATAGCACGAAAGAAAGAAAGAATAAAATTTTCCTAAAGTCCTATAGCCTCTCAAAGAAAATTAAAGGCGTCCCCCTACCGTTCCTAAAGACTCTACTAGACTCGTTCTTGTGTGATGAGACCAACAAACCTAATGCTCTGATACCAAGTTTTTCATGACCCAAAACGAGCCGCGAGTGGCACCCACATTTATCCTCCTATGTGAGCGAACCAACCAATATAAACCCAAGTCATTCACAAATATTTCAACCATAATGAACAAAATACAATGCAGAAGACTTAAAACTCATTAGTATAACCAATAAACAACATTCTAAAATTTAATACTTATTATTCCCAAAATCTGGAAGTCATCACCACAAGAACATCTATCCTCGAATTACTAAATCTAAGAGTATCTAAGAAACTAAAATAAGTAAACAGATGGTCCATGTCCGAACTTCAAGGACATCAAGACATGAATGAGAGAGAATCCAGTCCGAGCTAGGAACAATAGCTCACCCTGAAAGCTGACGTGATGAAGACTGGCTAGAGTTGAGGATGAGTTGAAGTTGATGGTACGTTTGCTGCACTCCACAAATAACAAAGAAAAAGAATAAAAGTAGGGGTCAGTACAAGGAACACGTACTGAGTAGGTATCATCGGCCAACTCAAAATAGAAAACAATATATATCAAATAATAATATAAAATCAACTACCATACTCAACAAGTGACAACAACAAGTACCATAACTACTGGCCACAGCACCCCGCACATCTATGAGGACTCAAGCCTCCACACCATACTCATTTGGAAATAGTTCTTTAAATTTGAGTATAATAACATAATTCAAGATTCATTCTCTTTATTATCCTGGTGTCGGAACGTGACACTCCGATCCCCTCAATATTTATTCTCTTTATTATCGTGGTGTTGGAACGTGACACTCCGATCCTCTACTATCCTGGTGTCGGAACGTGACACTCCGATCCCCTACTATCCTGGTGTCAGAATGTGACACTCCGATCCTCTACTATCCTGGTGTCGGAATGTGACACTCCGATCCTCTACTATCCTGGTGTCGGAACGTGA
Organism: Solanum peruvianum; assembly: GCA_027705065.1. Classification (NCBI taxonomy): domain Eukaryota; kingdom Viridiplantae; phylum Streptophyta; class Magnoliopsida; order Solanales; family Solanaceae; genus Solanum; species Solanum peruvianum. Next base: position 51,658,909 of record JAKWJD010001766.1, on the reverse strand, counting down.
CACTCCGATCCCCTACTATCCTGGTGTCGGAACGTGACACTCCGATCCTCTACTATCCTGGTGTCGGAACGTGACACCCGATCCCCTAACCTCATTACTTTAGTTCATCAAGCCTTCCTTTATGTCAAGGCATCATTATTAATAGAGAGAATTTAAGGTTTAAGATTTCCACCGTATCATCATCATTATAATCCATCACTTTTTACATAATCACAACATACAACAACACAATTAAGCATACAGAAGACTTTACATTACCACCCAATACATATCAATCGCTATTTAGAGTTTACTATGAATAGCTTAAACCATAACCTACCTCCACCGAAGAATCGTGATCAAGCAATCTACTTCTCAATGCCTTTGCTTTCCTCTTCACTTCTCTCTCTCTCGTTCGTTCTTCCCTCTTCTCTCTGTTCTTTCTATTTTTCCTTATTCAAACCCTTTTCTTATACCCTAATTATAATATAATTAAGTATAAAAGATGATAAATGTAACCCACTATTTATTTCAAGGTTATATCCTTTAACCCCCAAGTAATTAAATTATTAACATTAACCCACTAACTTTATTGTTATAATCATGAATAGTCCAAAATGCCCCTTAAAAACTTTTACCAGAAATCCGACCTAGTCAAGGTTACGCCACTCGTGACGGCCCGTCGTGCCTGCGACGCTCCGTCCTGCAGGGTCGTCACTGAGTTCAGAGAGTTAATTTCTGTAGAGGGGTTTGTGACGGTCCGTCGTGCCAACGACGGTCCGTCCTGCCATTCCGTCGTGAAGTTCAGAGAGTCGATCTCAGTACCCAAATTTTCAGAGTTTAAGTGTTTTGGAACGAGACCCTCGACGGTCCGTCGTGACCATGACGGTCCGTCGTGTGGTCCGTCGACACAGTCAGTTATTTTCAAAACTAAACTCTACTGCTCGAATCGACTAAACAGGTCGTTACAGAAAGAAGCATATTCCAAAAGTCCAACAAAGTGATAGTAGTATATCATCTTGTAATTAACCACTAAAAATTTCATGGATAGTTACAGATACACCCTTAAGATAAGAGGCATACCCGAGGAGGTTCACGAGGTTCACATGAACTCATTTTTTCCTCCCGAGATCATATAAAGTAGTGTTATATTTTTTAAAAAATTGAAAAAATCACACTCGAAGTATCACATAATGTGATGAATACTGGGTGCACCTCTCTATGTGATGTTAGAAATTTGAATTTTATATTATCTTGTTTTATTTTCTTTTTAAAATTAGATAACACCTTTCTAAATGGTTATTGGTATATTAATTAATTTTTAGCCTATAATATTAAAATTTAACGATTTTCAGTAGTAATAAAAACCAAAATGTGGAACCGATCAAATTTACATTTTAAATCAACCTTTTTATAATAATGCACTCATCATCTCGGAGTACTGGGTATCATCAGGCATTACCTGGCAAAATATTTATCTAAGAATAATATGTATATATATAAAAAGTCAATAAAGGTCGGAAAATAATACAATGTAAATATTCTTTAGGACAGGAAGTGATGTCTAGTCTTGATACTATAAGATTCTCATACTCAAGACCACTTACAAGATAAATTGCAACAAAAGGCTAACAATAGAACTTGTAGAAATGGTATACACCACTCGCCATGGAAGCTGCATTATTCCAAATGAAAGTTAGAAACTAGATGAGAAAAAGAACAAAGTAGTCTAAAAAACCAGGAAACTGTTGCAGCAGCAACATTTATTATGATATATTCCAGAAAGAGAGAACATAACGATATTCTTATGTTTGATCACAAATTAACAAGTATATAAATGTTGTTTGTGAGTCAAAATTTAGGCATATTAGTTATTTTAGTAGGCTTTCTTTAATTAAAATTAACCATATTTTGTCTTCCATAATCCCTTAGATATAACTAAGTATGGTGTATTTCTATATCTAGCTCAGCAAACAACGTAAGGATAACAATAATTGAATATTATCGAAATCGTTGAGAATAAGGAGGAAATGCAATTACCACATACAATTCTTGATCTTGCATTCATGGTTTTATTCCTAAGTTCATGTCTATTTGTAAAGGATGGTTGGTAGGATCATGTCACCCCATGAGTGCAAATGCAATATAAAAAATTCTTAAATATGATGGATGAAAGTGCTTAAGATCAAATAACGCTAAAATGTGTACAAAAGTTTAATAACTCTAGGTTTTGCTACTTAATACATGAAATACCTTTATACTCAGACAACTAGATAAGCACCATATGAGTATACAGAATCAAATATTGCACCATATGTTCTGAATAGAATTTGATCTCCATGAATAAAATAGACAAATAATATTTTGATATTATAGACGGATTGGCAACAAAAACACAATGAAAGAAGTAAAAAGGTTAACCTACCTACCAGATACTAATCATTGACTAACCATTTTACCACATAGAGAAATCCCACAAATACAACCACCAACATTTCAACTACCCGTTCAAGTCATACCCCCTACTTCGTCGTCACATTACCCAACCATAGCCACATAATATATTACATGACACTCCCTTAACACGAACACCCAATCTCTTTCCCCCAAGGTGAAAACCACCTAAACATATTTCATCACACACAGTACCTCTACTCCTCGCCATTACGACACATGAACAACCCTTATTGTATATTATTCACCTCTTGAATATTTATACCTTCCACCATACCCAACAGGTTCACTCATCACAAAGAACAATCAAATATAAACCATTATACACGTGACTACTAAGTACAACATAAGTAAGTCAATACAAAACTAACTCACATGCACATATAAAACCTATACGATATCATAAATATTTACGCACTATGAACAAATTTACATTTTATATTACATTATTGGTTCTCTCATGGAAACCAAACCTAAATAGTCAGTTTGTCAGAACGTGGCAACTAATCCAAGTTAGTTGTCACGGAACGTGGCAACTGAAACCATAGTTATACCGAAACGTGGACCCCAATTAAATAGTTATAACGGAACGTGGCAACTGATCCATTCAACACGTCATATAACAATCACAACTAAAATATGGAAATCGATCAATTCAGCACATCACAATCACAACTGTATCTTCAAGATCAAACATTTAAGTCATGATTACATGGAAATTATAGTTAACCCATCTCATTTACAACAAGTGGATCAAAAATGTAACATTCATATACAAACATTAATTTGACCATACTTAGCCTAGTTCATGATCTAGCACTCCTTTATAGGTTTTAATCACAATTCATCAAAAATCCTCAATTCAATCGCTCCAATATGTGATCTAGCATGCATTCATAAATCTATTTCCATTCGTGATTTCATAGTCCTATTCTTGAACCAATTGTACCCATGATAGCAATTCTAGAGTTCCTAAGAATTCATCAATTCCTCTTCTAAAGGCATAAATCCACATACTTTGATTTCTAGGGATTACTCATCAAATTTACTTTGTGCACGATGGTCTACACATTACCCTACCATTGATTTCCATATGTATGCAGTAAGGACAACTTTATAAGTAAATTCATAAAACATAACCTACATGGGAGCCAAGTAGTTGCACAAAATTTTGACTTTGATTCAGTCTTTTCGGGCTTCACGATTGTGAATTTTGCCAAGAATCTGTAATATTTCACTATCTTCATGCTAGAAATCTCTTTCTCCTTCATTCCCAATCTTAAATCGGTTTCTGTATGGTTTTTAGGGTGTTTTACAATTAGGTATTCTAGGAAGATGAAGAAAATAAGATTTTTCGTAATTTACATTCTATCTTGCCAATCCTGCCATATCACTAGCTTACCCCGCCGTGGCACCACACCGCCCTATCGGTACTTGACCCGCTGTGACGGGACAGTGGTCCCATAATTCCCTGAATTATTGTTTCTCCTAGTTAATGATAGTTCTGATCGTTACAACAAATTAAGAATATAGGTTATTTAACTTTCCAGATACACTAATCAATATGGTTTATAGCATATTGACGATAAATTTTGATTTTTAAAAAATAGTAACGCAAAATGAACAAGGAATACAATTTATTAATTCCAAAAATATAATAAGCTAGGAATATAATTTACTAAATTTCCAAATATAATGAATTAGGAATACAATTTATTAGCTTCCCAAATGAAATAGAAAACATGGTAGGCCATCTCTCTCTCTCTCTCTCTCTCTCTCTCTCTATATATATATATATATATATATATATATATATATATATATATATATATATATATATATATATATATATATATATATATATATATTATATAGTCAATGAATCTGATTTCAATACAAATTAGTAAAACAAATTATTAAGTTCCCAAATAAAGATATGGTAGGACATCACTTTATATACTTATTTTCACTCAAACTTATTCTACATTATTTTTGTTACTTATGTTATATTAAAAAATTAGAAAATTCTTATTGCCATTCTTCAATTATTGATGTTCTTAACATGAGTAATCGTAATTCAGTAGATATATATAGTTTCTTAACAATCGGTGTAGCGGTAAATCTGCTAGACCAATCCTGACAAAATTGGAGAAATCCTCCAACAAGTGATCTGGATCATCAACATGCTTACATGGAGGAGACTGCAGAGGATGTTGAAGTTCCAATAGACGAAGTAGCAAATCCAATAAAAGCTAAAGAGACTTGTATCATATGTCAGGAAAAAATTGAGCTTGAAGAAAGCATTGGGACACTTGGGTGCGGCCATGAGTATCATATGGGATGCATCAACCAATGCCTTCTTATAAAAAAAGATTGCCCACATGCGGAGCTTCAGTTTTGCCCTCCACATAAACAAAGACTATACAAATGCATAACATCTAGAGATTTATTTTATTTTGTTATTGAGCTAGTCTAAAGTTTATTTTCCCTATGTTTACAAGAACAATAGTTGTGTGTGTATCTACTCCCTTTGCCCCTAATTACTAGTGCATTTTTGAATCGACACACGTATTAAATTGATAATGATTGACACGGTGACTTACCATTTTTCCCTATTAATTATTTACTGCCTGAGTTAAAACATTAAGATTTTCAAAAAGTTCTACCTTTTTCTAAGTTATTAATTGAGGGTACAAGAGATACATTTTTTTTGTCCTTTCTTGATTTGTCAATATGGACAAGTAATTTGGGACAACTAAAAAAGAAAAGGTGGACAAGCAATTATAGACAGAGAAAGAGAGTATATTATAAAGTTCATATCATCAAACATAGTAATTAAGACAAATGGTTTGTAAGTTGTGGCTATCTAGCACTATTTGTTACATACAAGAACCAATTTATTTCCTGTGCTAATTATTGTTAAGAGACAACAAACCAAAATATCATTGTAGACACCCTCTAGCATAAACACATATTAGACAAAACATAAATGGTCGTAACATTGTTTTGGTTTTTCCACAACTGTAGTAATTACATAGATTCTTGAATTTGTTCTAATGTTGTCACTTTTTTTTTATCATACACCAGTTTAAGACACAAACAAATCCAAACACAAAGAATACACGTCCTATAATATGCAACTTTATTCCAGTCAATCTAACAAAGAACACGTGCTATAATAAGCAACTTTACCAAAATCCAGTATCTAGCCTTAGAATCCAATTTGTCTCTAATGGAAGCCAAATGAAGAAGCAATTTGCTTGTTCTTTGGCATTTTTACTGATTGCCACATGCACTATGACATAGTCACCTTATCTTATGAATCAACAGATTCAATATACAACAAAGTACCATTTACAATTGCAAAAAGTGAAGACTACAAGGTACCTCAATGCCTAAAACTGAATATAAGACGTCGTTTTTGTCAAAGAATGATTACGAAAAAAAGACATTAGTTTTAGAAGATAATGAAAAGAAAGTAACTTTGGTTGCTGAACAGGAATAGAAGATACCTTAAGTGCCTAAATCAGAATACAAGATGTTGTCTTTTCCAAAAAACGAATATTCCAATAAGTAATCAATTCCAGAAGATAGTAACAAGAAGGTCATATGTTCCTAAGGCAGAATACAAGGAGTCATTTTTGCCAAAATTTTACAATTTTAAGAAGCCACCCATTATAGAAGATAACTATTACAAGGTGTCATAGGTTCCAAAGGTTATCTGAGAGCCAAAAGAAGAATACAAGGTGTATTTTTTGCCAAATAATGAATACTACAAGAAGCAGTTAGTTTTAGATCACAACTAAGAAAGCGCCATATGTTCCAGAGCTATACTCAATGGCTAAACCAGAATTTAAAGAGTCATTTTTGCAAAAAAATGATTACTTTAAGAAGCTATCAATTCCTGAAGACAATACAAGAAGGCACCATATGATCCTGAGATACCCCAATGGATTAATTAGAATATAAGGAGTCATTTTTTTTTTCAAAATTTGACTATTTTAAGCAGTCATCAGTGTCAGAAGATAACTATGAAAATGTGTTATATATAACAAAGGTTCCCCCAGTGCCTAAAGAAAAATACAAGGTGTCTTCTTTGCCAAAGGATGATTACTACAAGAAGCCACTAGTTTCAGATTATAACTACAAGAAGGTGTCATATGTTCCAAGTTCCCTCAACGCCTAAAGAAGAATCTAAGGTGCCTTCCTTGTCAAAGAATGACTAATTCATGAAGCCATCAATTCCAGAATATAACTACAAAAAGGTGTCATATGTTCCAAATATGCCTTCAGTGCCTAAGGAAGAATACACGGTGACTTTTTTGCCTAAGAACGACTATTCCTAGAAGTCATCAGTTTTAGAAGACAACTACAAGAAGGTGTCTTATGTTCCTATGTTGACCTCAGTACCTAAATAAGAATATAAAGCACCTTTTTGTCAAAGAATGACTACTATAAGAAGTCATCTGTTGTAGAAGATAAGTACAAAAAGATGCCCTCAATACCTAAACCAAAATACTACGTGCCATCTTTGCCAAAAAATGACTACTACAAGAAGTCATCACCTTCACCATCACCACCACCTCCATATTATTAACTTTCCATCTTTCATGTTCAACATGCATGTTTCATTTATGTCCTCCATCTCAACATATTTAAGAAAAATAGCGTTCTCATATTTTGACTTAGAAGGCATGATATCTTAATTTAAAATTCTTAAATTATTTGATGTATTTTTTCTTTTCGTACTTCGAATTGTAATTGTATTTTCATGATGATTAGTTCCCTTGGTCTTGATTTTGATTCTTAATTTTTTCTTAATTGATAAAATATTGTCTTTAGTTTCTATTAAGGGTCATTATATAAATCTTTGTTATATATATGTTGTTGAGTATTCAATTGGGTAGTATATGACCAACCTTCGTCATCATTTCATGTTAGGCCAGTCAAAATATTTTCATATTTACCATTGCATTTTTCTTCACCTTGTTGTATAGGTGATGAGTGGCACGTCATTCTTCAAGTCTTATTCTTAACCTTTTTTCTTCTGTATTTATCAAACAATGTAAAAGTTATATGTTTTTCTCTATTTTCTTTGACTTCCTTTAAAAGAAAAAAGCTTTATAAGATTTGAGCCCATTTTGGCAAGTAATTAATAACGGTCAAATCAACGAATTCGATTCCAAAACTAATTAGGAATACAAGTTATTTACTTTTCAAATTCACTAAGACATATGGTAGGCTGTCTCCTTTATATATCATATTGTCTACAAATCTGGTTTTTAAAAAATTAGTAATGCAATTAATTAATTTTCCAAATGAAAAAAATGCATTTTATTAATTTTTTGAATATAATGAACTAGGAATACAATTTATTAATATAACAAATTTAATAGACTAGAAATATAATTTACTAAATTCCAATTATAATGAACTAGGAAAACAATCTATCAATTTTCCAAATGTAATAGAAAATATGGCAGGCATCATTATCTATATATTTTATGTTGTCAATAAATCTGAATTCAATAAAAAATAGGAATAAAACTTACTAAATTCCCAAATGAATATGTGGTAGGTCATTACAATATTTAGTTCATTTTTCCAGTCAAACTTGTTATACATTATATTTTGCTACTTATGTTCCTTTTAAGAGATCAAGGAAATTCCAACATTATTTTTGTTTAATTCGATTTGTATTAGTGATATCAAACAACTAGAAACTTTCATTGTCCTTCTTTTATTGTTGATACTTTTAACAAGAGTAATTGTAATTCAATAGATATATATAGTTTCTTAAGAACCGGTGTAGCAGTAAATCTGCTAAACAAATCATCGCAAAATTGGGGAAATTCTCCAACAAGTGATTGGGTTAATCAAGTTGCTTACGTGGAGGAGACTGCGGAGGATGTTACATTGAGGTATCATAATCATGTTGATTCTCTAATAGACAGTGTAGATAGTCTAATAAAACTGAAGTGATTTGTGTCATATGTCATGACAAATTTGAGTATGAAGAAACCATTGTGACACTCGATTGTGGCTATAAATATCATGTGAGATGCATCAAACAATGGCGCGTGATAAATAAATATTGCCCCATATGCAGATCTTCATTTTAGCCCTTCACATCAACAAAAACTATACAAATTCATAGAATCTAGAGATTTTTTTTTATTTTGATATTGTGCTAGTCTAAAGTTGGTTTTCCCTATGCTTACAAGAACAATAGTTTTGTGTATGTATGATAAGTACTTACCCTCCTAGATGTTTTAATGATCTCTTCACAAGTATAGGGACCTGGTCCTCTACAGAGTATGAATACTTGTCCAATTGTCAAAAGGCAATACGACTGTAAAAACTGTCCAGGTCAGAAAGTTGGTGAAGCAACAAAGCACTTTACCTATCAGAAGTGACAAGGTTGTTTGTTTGATGGGTAATAACTCTTCATGTTATACATCAAACAAACAAAAATAATATTGACTCATTCATTCAAAGAAACATATTGTCAACCTTCAAAACGGGAATGGACATGATAGAAGTTCTTCATTGCTTTTAGTACTTGTTGTATTTGTTTGCTTGTAATGTTTTTATATAGTAGGATTTGTTTCACTTGTGAAAGAAATGTTTCAAACTTGTGTGAATCACAGTATGAATTTAGTTAAGCGTACCAAAGGTTCTTACTCTCAAATCTATATTAATCATGTTAAGATTAGTATAGTGGGTAGTGTTGTGTCTTTCCTGGCTCAGCTAAGTGATAGGAGATATTACTTTGTGTGGAGATTAGCAGGCTATCTCAGGTTGGAACTGGCTTTTACTCTTGCTTGTTGAATATTAGTGGAATAAGTTCAGAAAGTACATTTGAGAACATGTGGTGGTTTTTCTCCCTTGAGGAAGGAGGTTTTCACGTAAAGTTGTGTGTCAATCTTTACTTTCAACACTTATTTTACAGTCTGATATTATAACTATGTCGAGGACCTAGTTCCATCAATATAAGTTGATGCATACATTCCATCAAGTGGTATCAAAGCTTCACTTTTAAGATTGCTTTACAGCATGAAAAGCAAGATGCTATACGAATGGATGCTCCACCGAATATGGAGGAATGAAAATCATCTACCAGGTAACCTCGCTTCAACGAATTATACTATGGATGGTGGAAAAATCTAATGCATGATTATATAAATGCAGAGGACACCGAGCTGCGGGATTTCATCCTTGATGGACCTTACTTTCGCCTGAAAGAATTGAAGGATGGAGAGCTCATCACCACCTTGGTAAAAATCATAATGGGATATAGTGCAGCTGACACAAAAAAAGATCAAAAAGAACTACAACGCGATAAAGATTCTAGTATGTGGCATTGGTGGTGATAAGTACAACAAAATTTCTGCATCTGAGACTGCAGAGGAGATTCGGGATTGTATTCAAACTGCTCATGAAGGAACTAAACTGGTGAAGTGTTCGAAGGTTGACATGCTCACCACTCAATATGAGAACTTTATGATAAAGGAGGGTGAAACCATCTTTTACATGAACTATTGTTTCACTACTATCACTAATGAGCTCAGAGATCAGGGAGAACCCATTCCAGTTGGCAAGCAAGTTCGCAAGATTCTTAAGGTGCTTCAAAAAACATGGGAAAGAAAGGTGGATGCAATCACAAAAGCTAAGGATTTGATGACGCTTCTTGTGGATAAGATGATAGAAATCTACAAATACATGAGCTAAACAGGAGTAGGGAACTTTAGCGAATGAAGAAAAGAAGGAGAACTCCATTACACTAAAATTGTCTCAAATCAAAATAACTAAGGAGGAGGGGGGGATGGAATATGTCACAAAGAGTTTTCAAAAGATCATAAAAAGCATGGGGGTATTTCACAAGAAAGCATCAAGCAGAAGATTTGCTACAACAAATGATATGTCCATGAGTGTAGTAAGCCTGGTCACTTTATGAGAGATTTTCCTAATCAAAATAAAGAATCTCATGAAACCAAATTTCTCTAGAAGGACCTGGTCCTAGAAAATGTTTGGAGGAAGGCTTATGCTGATATGTTGATGAAAAAAGCCTTTTCTGCTTAGGGTGACGATTCAAGTGAGTCAGAAGGAGATGCATAAAACCATGAGGTTGTCTCAATTATGGATATTGAAGATGATGAGAGTGTCTTCAACTCAATGTTCTCCTTGATGGAGAAATCCGATGACGAAGAAGACCCCAACGAGGTGATCCTCTTTGAACTAAAAGATGATCTACATAATCTTCAAGCAAAAAAATTTAGGAGACTTGTTGCTCTGTTAATTGATTCTATGGATGGACGAACTACTGAAAACATAATGTTGAATGAAAAATTAAGTTTGTGTGAAGATGAAAATAAGTTCTTTTCGCTCAGGTCTCTAAAATGAGTCTAGCTACATGACTGTTGAAAAGGGGCCTAGCACCTTGGAGAGTGAAAAAATAAAAATTCATATTTTTGAGGAAGAATTAAGGAAAAACTTAAAGTATCTTAATCTAAGTTAGTTGCTTCTCTTGAAACTAATTGTCAACTGAGAAAGTATCTGAGTAGGGTAAGGGAAGAGTTGAGTCACTCCTTAAAATTGACTGAGTCTTCGGAGATCCTCTCAAACCTGTCTCCATAGAGTTTCAATGGTAAGAAAGATCTGGGATGCAGACCTACAGGACCACGTTATAACCCTCATAGTAAATATGTGTTTGTAGATGATAAACTCTTATGCACTAATTGTGGGCATAATGTTCATCTAAAAGAGAATTGTGAGAAACTGGAAAGAGCTAAAGAAAGACATATGAAGTTTGTTAGATTTGAAAATGATTACGAAAAGAGAGAATGGAGACCTGGTCCTCGTGCTAATCTTTCAAATCTGACAAAAATGTGAAAAAGGAGAGTGAGGGACCTGGTCCTTACTATCGTTTAACTAAGAACACTTGTCCTCCTTGGACAGAAAGGTTTCTTGTTAACACTTTTGACAGCTATTGAGAATTCCGTTTAAAGTAGGTTCCTACGACTAATAAGTGATTATTTTTGCAGAGGAGAGGAAGAGGTCAGTGTTGGTACATGGATAGTGGATGCTCTAGGAACATGACAGGAGATGCTTCAAATTTCCTCTCTTTGCAAGCGAACCAAGGTGATGGTGTGTCATTTGGCAGTGGAAATAAAGGTTTGATTCTCGGAATTTGAAGGATAAGGAGATTTGCTAACAACTCAATCAACTATGTGCACTATGAGAATGGTCTCAAATACACTCTTTTTAGCATATCTCAACTCTGTGATAGAGGGAATGAGGTCAAGTTCATGACCAAAAAATGTTTGGTTACAAACAATTCAACAACGAGGGTCTTTATGTCTGCTACAAGGGTAAAAATACATGTATCTTATTGATCTTTATTCAATTGAAGAAGATGATATCTCATGACTGATTGTTAAGACCGATGATGCTTATTTGTGGCACCGACGTATGGGTCTTGTAAGTTCCTCCTTGATAAAGAAACTTTTTGTAGGGACCTGATCCGCAGATTTCCTAAACTAAAGTTCACAAATCATAGAATCTGCAATGTTTGTGCAAAGAGCAAACAGACTAAATCATCATTCAAAGCCAAAAATGGAGTCAGCACATCCAAACCCGTAGAACTCCCTAATATGGACTTGTATGGACCTGTAAGATTCTAGAACATAGGAGGTAAGAAATACATTGTTGTTGTTGTTGATGATTTTTCTAGGTTTATCTTGAGCATGTTCCTGAAAACAAAGGATGAAATGGCAGGACAACTGATCATATTTGCCAAAGCAATTAAATTAAAACTAAATTGCAAATTGTGAGCATCAGATTTAATCATGGTACATAGTTTGTAAACTCTAATATTGAGGCATTTTGTGCTAAAAATGGCATCAACCACACCTTCTCAGCACCAAGAATCCCTCAGCAAAATGTTGTTGAAAGAATGAATAGAACACTAGTGGACATCGCTAGAATCATGTTGATTGACTTAGGGCTTGCTATGACTTTCTGGGCAGAAAGGATTCAGTACATCCTGTTATGAGACAAATAGGTGCTCATCAGGTCCCTAATAGAAGACTCTTTATGAGCTACTAAATGACAGAAAGCCCTCAATTGATCATCTTTGGCCATTTAAATGCAAATGCTTCATGTTAAACAATGGGAAAGATGATTTAGTCTTTTTGATGCCAGGAGTGATGAAGGTATTTTTGTTGGATACTCATCCACAAGCAAGGCATAAAAAGTGTTCAACAAGAGAACCCTTTGTGTTGAAGAAAACATGCAAGTCAAGTTTGACGAGTCAGAAATAAGCAGTGAAAAAGAAGAAGATCATGAGTTTGAGGAGCTGATAAAAGTCAAACAGGAGGACCTGGTCCTTCAGATCCATCACAAGACTTTATGTCTCAAAACCCTGAAGAAGATGAAGGTTATTCTGATACATACATAGAAGAGTTTATAATCAGGAAGTCCAAATTGAAACATCAATCCTCACATTCTTTGGACAATTAGATTTCTTCACTTGATCCAAGAATTTAGATGATATCTAAATCAAGAAACCTAGTTGCGCAATCATCATTTATATCGTCCATTGAACAAAATATATCAACGAAGACTTGAAGGATGCAAATTGGGTCATGTCAATGCAAGAGGAGATTCACCAGTTCGAGAGAAGCAAAGTGTTGCACCTGGTCCACAGACTAATTGACAGGACCATAATAGTGGCAAGATGGGTGTTAAAAATAAACTTGATTAACATGGGGCTATTACGAGAAACAAATTAAGACTTTGTGGTGCAAGGGTTTAACCAAGAGGAAGGAATTGATTATGACGAGACCTTTATTACAGTGGATGGAATGGAACCTATCAAAATCTTAATTGCATTTGCTGCTCACAAGGAATTCAAACTATTTCAAATGGACGTCAAGAGTTCCTTCCTAATTGGAAATCTAAATAAGGAAGTATATGTAAAGCAGACCCCAGGCTTTTAAGATGCAAAACTACCAAATCATGTGCTCGAACTGGATAAAGCTTTGTATAGTTTAAAACAAGCTCCCATATCTTGATATGAACACCTATCAAAGTTCCTCCTCGCTAATGATTTCAAGAGAGGTAAAACTGATAACACTTTGTTCTTAAAATTCAGAGGTAAGGAACCGTAGATTATGCAGGTGTATGTATATGATTATTTTTGGAACCACTCTAGACTAACTGTCAAAAGGGTTTTCTGAATTAATGAGGACTTTGAAATGAGAATGATGGGTGAGCTCACCTTCTTTCTAGGATTGAAAATTAAACAGACAATAGAAAGTACGTCAATATGCCAAGAGAAGTATATTAATGAGCTACTCACAAAAATTAATTTGGTAAAGGCAAAGGTGGTGGACACTCTTATCAGTACAAGTATCAAGCTTGATAAACATGAAAAAGCGTGGAAGTCAATCACACCATGTACAGAGTTATTATTGGATCACTCATATACCTCTCTGCTAGTAGGCCTGACATAGTTCTCAGCGTGGGATTGTGTGTGAGGTTTCCAACAACACCAAAGGAGACACACTTGAAGACAGCCAAATAAATTATGAGATATCTAAAGGGAACAAGGGACCTAGTTCTCTTCTAACCAATACGTGATTCTTTTGATATTATTTGTTATGTTTATGCCGACTATGAAGGTTTTCTGGTGATTTGTAAAATCACATCAGGCGCGACACACTTCTTGGGATCAACATTAATCTCCTAGGGAACTAAAAAGCAGAATTTAGTAGCCTTGTCCACTGTAAAGGCAGAGTATGTGGTTGCAGCATTATGTTGTGCTCAACTTCTGTGGATTAAGAAAAAACTAGGGAACTATGGTATAATCATTGGCGTTATTCCTCTCTCATGTGTGACAACACTAGTGTAATCAACATGGCTAAAAACCCTGTCCATTATAAGAGGACAAAGCATATAAATGTGAGGCACCATTTTCTGAGGGACAATGTTGAGAAGCTATACATTGTGATAAAGTTTTCCAAGATTGTGGATCAACTAGTAGATATCTTTATAAAGTCTTTGAGTAAAGAATCTTTTCTTGAAAATAGGATAAACTGGGGAGGCTTAACAATACTTGATCTCTTGAAAAACTTGATCAAACTCCCTCTCAATGACTATGTTAAGGAGGGAAGGTATCTATAGTGGTTTTAATGTTGGTCATAAGAGAATTCACTTTTGATAACTTAATGGAGCTATACATTCACAGTGTGTCAAGAAGAAGGGTTGATCAAAGAACACTGAGCATGATTGAAAATTGAAAATAGGAACTTGTCCTCGTGAGGTTAGTATTACTTATGCTACACTATCTCAGTTGTCAACATCATGGCCATGTGTCTATATCCCATTCCTCTCATAAATTGCAAGCGTCTTTAGGATTTTAAATTCAATACTTGCTACTGTTGGGACCCGATACCCTTCTAACTCTTCTATATGAAATCCCTAACCCAATGAATCAAAACTAATTCTTTTCAATCAATTTCTCTTGAGAATTGATTTCCCCCTCTCAAAATTCGTTCTTTAGTTCTCCCAAAATGACTAACTCTTAATCCTCTTCGAAACCTCCACTCTCCCAAGAATTTGAAAATCCTAGTTCATTCAACTTCTGTGCTCTTGTACATGAGGAATCTCCATCAACTCTTATATGTGGGGTTGGTGAAATGGATGAATCCATTCCTCCTCAAACTAAAATCTTAGCCTCCTATGTCTACCTTACGATAAAATCTCGGTGTGTTTTCCCACTGTAGTGTTGTTTGCTAACAAATATCAGGCTTTAGAGGCTGAGTCTATGGCAAAACTTGGTGTGAACCCTATCTCTGAGGAAACAAAAGTTATTTCCATGGATGTACAATCCATTGTGTAAAAAAAGTTATTTGAAAGAGATTTGGCTGAGGGAAAGAGTCAGAAATCTTGTATTTTAATAGTAGGTTTCTAGCTTGTGTCTATCCATAGTCTAGCCTCACTACGAATAGATGATCAACCCACACTATGGGAAAAATAACTCAGGTCACCAGATTAGGTCCCACACAGATGTCAACATGTGTTTGACCAAACTCCAACTTCTTATGGTGTTGGACCTAATGAGGAGGAAGAGGAAGAGCCTCAATTAAGAAAGAAAAACAGAGTTGTCCGAGTGGAAATCCTTCTCAGGTTGGAGTTCAAGAGTTGGACAATGTCCAAATTATGATTTAGAGTGTATCTACTGCCATACGTGCTGATAGTGATAATGAAAGAAAAAGGAGGGGAAGTAGAAAACTTGTTAAAGCACATTTAAAAAGCGAGAACAAGAAGTATGGGACTAGAAGTGTGACTCAGAATGTTCTAGGAAGTGCTATGGTGGCTAGTAATTCCCAAACTGAAAGAATCAGAAGGAGACAAGAGGGAACACTGGGTGTAGAACTTACATCTATTATATATTGTCACTATTGATGATAGTGAAACCCAATGTGAGGATATTGTTAGGGTTATGGTGAAACAAAAGAGGAAAGGGGAGGAGGAAAGGGTGAAATTAAAGGGAAAGCAAAAGAAGAGGGCAAGGAAATCACATGCAAAGAAGGAAAAATTGACAAAACAGAAACACTCTAACAAAGAGGAAAGAGTTCCAACACAGTGAATAATAAACAACCCATTGTTCAAAAGAAAAAGGAAGAAAAGGTTCTAAAAAGGGAGGAAAGAATAGCAATGATATATCTTCAAAAGGCCTTAAATAGGAAAGTCTTTGCACTTCCATTACAAAGTTTGGTATGATGTCTCCCTTCAAGAATGGAGTAATCTTTTTTAGCCATCCACTCTAATTCTGTACGTGAATTCTTCTACAAAATGGAACTCCTAGAAGATGGAGGAATATCTACCATTGTCACATATGTTAAAATTGACTTAGATGAGATATTCTGGGGATCATTTTGGGGTGCCAATGAAGGGGGTTAGATACATTAAAGGTTGTAAACCATCGAAGGCATTCACCATGATTGCCACAAAACTAGAAGAGGTTACACTTGCAGTGTTTCCCAAGTAGATTCTCAAATGGGAATATGAATTGGTGTTTGAGTTCATAAACAAGGTGCATGTACCCAGGTCTAAAAAGTGAACATTTGCATATGTTGCCGACCTACTTTTCATGGAGTAGCTGGTTGAACTTGAACAAATCAACATCCTGCTATCATGATGGAGAACATGGATAGAGTCATGACATGGAAAAATGCCAAGCATGGCATTCCATATGGGTATCTTTTGAATTTTTCTTTATGCACTTTGAAGTTAAAGTCCGAAAGGGGGAACCAGGTACCACTAAGCAGATGTCCAATCTATTTGAATCTGAGGGGATGGAGGGACCAGCCAAGTGTAGGTCTCAAGTAGCAGTAGTTCTTGAGCAATAGGCTACTCTCAAACGCGAAGTGCATGATCTTACCAGTATTCAAAATAACAAGGAGGTTGAAATTACTAGACGTGATTCTGAACTTCAGAAGGCAATTTTTGGAAACTAGGTACCATTCATGCAAATGATGAAGTGTTGCAAAAGTTAAGGGATGAAAATGCACTACTTCTAAAATCCAATGCCTCACTCAATAAGATATTTAAGGTCCTCAACAGAGAGATTATCAAGGCTCATGAAGATGCAAATCAGCGGATGATTGTGTTCATGCACACTCTCTCTCTCCCCTTCCCCCTTCATCTAAAATGTGCCTCAGATTTCCTGAAGTCCTTTGTTTTATTAATGTAACATCTTGTGGTTCATAATAATCTAAGAAACTAAAATTTATTATTTTTTGAAGGAATAGGAAAAATCTGGAAAATTTCCTAAGTCAAAAAGTGATTTTCGATCATTATCAAATGGACGTCATTTCTAGGTCAGGATGAGTTAGAGTCATTTATTTATATGGTAGGAAAAAGCAGTGAAAGATCTTTCCAAAGGCCTTGGGTTTGCACGATTCAGATATTTTATGAGCGAGATATGCCTTTCGAAAGTTAGACTGTTGAAGTGAGAAAATCCCAATTCCAAATTGGAAAACTTATCTTTTAACTCATCTATTTCCTAATTCATTTAAATGGTTTATCAGGGGTAAAACTAAGCCTTATGTAATTTATATAAAACTTATTCACACTTAGGGCTTGACAAAAAATAGAAGACAAGAAGGAGAAGGGAGAAAGACCAAAAATTCATCAAGAACGCCAAGATCGTCAAGTGGAATTCGTCGGGGGTGATTCCTATCAAGTTATGTGATATCTTTCTGTGTTGGGTTAGTTCACCAACACACCGACTTTTTTAATTTAGCGAATTGTGGGTTGTTTGGATGATGAACATTGAAGTTCTTAAAGAACAATAGTTGAATTCTTGTTGGTTGAGTTGTAGTATGCCTTTTTAGTTGATTTTATTCGTATTTTCTGCTTGTTTTATAAGTGTAATCTATTGGATATTGAGGTTATTAGTGAGTCTAAGTGATTAGGGAAAGATCCATGGATGTTTGAAGGTTTAGAGTTGAAAACGGAGAAAAAAAGATGAAAATTCCATCAAATAGGCCCTGAGAAGCCGCGCTAACAAAAGCCCCTAAACAAAATCTTTGTTCTTCAGGATCTGGCACGACACACAAGACAGAGCCCCTCAGGATAGATTCATTCAGGCTCTGGCGCTCATCACCTCTTAGAGCGCCACGGGCGCCTGGAGACCCCATTCTTGCCCGATCTTTTCATACTAGTTCCTAATTGATGTACATACAATTCTTAGTTTATTCGAACACTCTAAGGTACATCTACCATCATGAAATCATCAACAAACATGAAATCATAAACCTTGAATACATAGTCCAATTCAAGAAAAGTTAAGATCAAAGTCTAAGAAGGTAAGAGTTAAGTCAAAAGGATTGAGAAGTAATTCAAAGTAAAGTTTCTTAATGTTTCCAAGAGTCTTACTTAAACGTTTTAATTTAATTTAAGGCCCAAATTTCAAGTTAAAGAAAGAGTAAAAGTTGATGTCTTTCTTTCGAAGAAGTATAAGGGAACTAAGTATTCCTTATAAAGTTGATTAAGACCAAGAGTTTCTAGTCAAGCAAAGAGTAAATAACTGAGCTCATTTACCAAAATCTATAAAGGAACTAACTATTCCTTAGAAAAATTTTAAATGTTTTTTTTACATTTAAGTTACGAGGGAACTAGGATTTCTCCAAAAGAGTTTCGAATATGAAAAGGGAACATTGATTCAATGATAGATTTTCAAAGCTATAATGTTAAGCAAATTATCTCAACCTAAATAAAGGAAGTTATTTTAAAAGAATGATCAAAATTATATTTAGAGAGTAGTACGTAGCATCGATGTGGGACAGTAGTTCATATTAACTAAAGTCCCCATGTAAACCATGTAGACATCATGAGTATTAATGAGTCATTTTTTTAAATGATCACGTAAATTAAGCTAGTGGATCTACTAAGTTAAGGAGTTCTCTACAATGGCAAACTATAGGACAATTCTGTCAACATGGGAAAGATGTTACACTATCACTTAGGCTCATAGTGGTGGTTGTTGGTTACAAAATCTCCTACAGAATTATATTGCATTCATACATAAGTAAAGTTGAGTTTGCTATTGCATTATCTTTAATGAACTAAGTTGCTTTACAATTTTACAAGCTTTATATATATTGCATGTGTTTTTAAATTGCTTTATAACATACATTGAGGTTGAGTATTTCTTAAGTTGAGTAGATCTAAGGTAAGTTCATCTTATTCTCGTTAAACTTAAGTTGTTATTTAACATTCCAACTTGCATACTCGTACATTCAATGTACTGATGCTAGTTGGACTACATCGTCATATGATGCAGATGTAGGTAACCAAGATCATCATACAATGCCTCGTTGATCTAGTTTGACACTCTGAGTCAGTGGTGAGCCTACTTGCATTCATGAGGATCCTTTTATATGCTTTCCATTCTTTCAATTACGGAATGTTGTTGGGTCTGTCCCAATATTTAGCAAAGTATTTTTAGAAGTTTCATAGACCAACAGTCAGTCATTTAGTTTAATTGAGTCTCTTTATTTACAGATATTCTATTTTGAGACTTAAGTGCCATTTTGGCCAAAACTATTAATTTAAGTTAATTATGGGAATGTTCTTGCTTTATGATTGAGTAAGTCTTCTGTTGAGTTAAGTAATCAAGGACAAGGGTAATCTCAAGGCCAACAATGGTCATTGGGTGTCGACCACATCCAGGGTGTAGGCTCGAGGTGTGACAAACTTTGTACCAGAGCACGGAGTTAAAGAGTCCTAAGGAGTCTCTGAAACCGTGTCTATAGGGTCCTAGTCATCGGTGTGAAGCAAGCCCCATCTATGATTAGGAGTCTACAACATTTAGGAATTTCTCACTCCTTCATCATCCTTTTATGTGTGTTAGAGTTTTTCTCCAAAAATCTTCCCTCTAATTCATGATTGCGCGTGTTTCATATCATCATCTACAACGAAGAGTAGTCAGAGGTTGTCCATCCATAAGAAATGTAGAGGAGTAAGAAATGTAGAGGAGTAGGAGGTACCTAATGCACTCGATTTTTATCAATCACATGATACCATGGTAACCTAGTAGATTCAGACATGGTAGATTTTTATGTCATTTTAGGTATGGAATGACTCCATGTTTTTTACGTCAATAGATTATAGAACTCGAGTTTTCAAGTTTATAATTCCTAATAAACCAGTCATAGAGTGGAGTATCATACAGTGAGGAAGTTAGTTTTAAAGGGTTTATCCATCACTTAGTCTGAGTTAATGACCCAAGTGCTGAGGTACCTTCACGTTAGTTAGTTTTTATAGTAACAGACCAAAAGGTTTCCCGATGATCTACCCCGAGTCCCTCTGAGAGAGAAATAGACTTCGGCATAGATATCATTCCAAATAGTCATTTTATATCTATTCCACTATATGGAGTGGAACTATAAGAGTTAGAAAAGTTGAAAGAATAGCTCAAAGATCTGTCTGATAAAGGTTTTAATCGACCAAGTGTCTCACCTTGGGGTGCGCAGATCTTATTTGTGAGAAAGAAGGATGGTTCCCTTATGATGTGTATAGCCTACTGCCAATTTAATAAGGCTACCATCAGAATAAGTATCCTCTTCCAAGGACATATGATCTTTTCGACCAGCTTCAGGGTGCCACCTATTTCTAAAAAAATTAATCTCAAATTTTGCTACCATTAGTTAAGAGTTAGACAATGTGACATTCCAAAGACAGACTTTAGAACCAGATATGGGCATTATGAGTTTCTTGTTATGTCTTTTGGGTTTACCAATTCACTAACAATGTTCATGGCCTTACTTAGACATGTTTGTTAGCGTCTTCATTGATGACATACTAATCTATTCAAGGAATGAATAAGATCAAACAAGTCACCTCAGAATACGATTTAAGATTTTGAAAGAAAAGGAGTTGTATGTAAAATTCTCTAAGTGTGAGTTTTGACTTAAGGCTGTCGCATTCTTGGTCCACACAGTTACTGGTGATCGAATTAGAGTCCATACCCAAAATATTAAAGTAGTTTAGAGTTGGCCTAGACCCATGTATCCAACCGATATTAGGAATTTTTTGGGTTTGGTAGGCTACTATCGAAGGTTCATTAATAGTGGGTTTCATCTATCTTGTCTCTCTTGACCAAGTTGAGTCAGAATACACTAAAGTTTCAATGGTGTGAAGCTTCTGAGAAAAGCATTCAGGAATTGAAAAAGATGTTGATTACTGCTCTGGTTTTAACCATACTGGAGGGTACGCAAGGGTTTTTAGTGTACTATGATGCATCAAGAGTGGGTTTGGGTTGTGTGTTAATGCGGAAAGGCAAGGTTATAACTTATGGCCCCAGACAGTTCAAAATTCATGAGAAGAATTACACAACCCATGACTTAGAGTTGGTTGATATGGTTTGCGCCTTGAAAATATAGCATCACTTTTTGTATGATGTTCATGTTGATATATTCTTTGACCACAAGAGCCTAAAATATTTATTCACCCAGAAAGAGCTCAATCTCTGACAAAGGAGGTGATTAGAATTACTCAAGGATTATGATATGAGTATTCTTTACCACAGAGGTAAGGCTAATGTGGTTCTTCATGCCCTAAGCAGGTTTCCCATGGGGAGTACCATCCATTTTGAGGGAGATTTGAGGGAGTTATCTAAAGATGTGTACAAATTTGTGCCTTGGAGTCAGACTTATGGGTTCCACTGAAGGAGGGATATTTGTGACTAATGAGGCTGAATCAGCAGTAGTGTCATATGTGAAAGAAAAGCAAGACCAAGACCCCATTTTTCTTGATTTGAAGAAAATTTTTAAAGAAAAGAGTATTGACTTTTGAACAAGGCGGAGATTGTGTGCTGATGTACCAAGATAGATTGTATGTACTTAGGGTGGACAAAATCCAATGAAGGATTATGTAGGAGGCTCATAGCTCCAAATATTCCATTCATCCGGGTTCCACCAAGATGTACTACGTTTAAGAGAGGTATATTGGTGGGAAGGTATGAAGAAGGACATTGTTGAGTTTGTTACCAAGTGCCCAAATAGCCAACAAGTGAAAGTAGAGCATCAAATCTTGAGGTTTGACTTAGAATATAGAATCTCAAATGGAAGTGGGAGATGATTAATATGGGCTTCATCATAGGCTTTCCAAGGTTCCGCAAGCAACATTATTCCATATGGGTAATTTTCGATAGAATAACACAATCAGCCCACTTTATGCCAGTAAATACTACCCATTTGGGATTATGCTAAGTTTTACATTCATGAAGTGGTAAGATTTAATAGATTTCTGATCTCTATTACTTTAGATAGAGGTGTAAAATTTAGTGCTCAGTTATGGAAGTCTTTCCATAATGGTTTGGGTTTGAATGGGAACTTAAGCACCACTTTTCATCCTCTTAAGGATGGACAAGAAGAATGTACTACCCATACTTTAGAATATGTGTTGAGGGCTTGTGTGATTGATTTCAAAGAGAATTGAGATGATTACATACCTCTCATTGAGTTCTCTTACAACAATAGCTACCATTCTAGCATCCAGATGGCTTTATACGAAGCTATTTATGCGAGAAGATGCAGATCTCCTATGGGGTGGTTCAAAGTTGGTAAAACAGTTGATAGGACCAGATCTAGTTCACAATGCCATGTAGAAGCTGAAAGTGATTCAATAGAGGCTGAAGACGACATAGAGTCACCAGAAGTCCTACACAGATGTTAGGAAAAGGCAGAGAATTTGAGGTGGATGATTGGGTAGATCTTAAGGTTTAACCTATAAAGGGTGTTATGAGGTTTTCTAAAAAGGGGAAACTTAGTACCTGGTATAGTGGACCTGACATAATATCGAAAAGATTTGAGATGAGTTGGAGCTACCACAAGAGTTAGCATCGGTTCACCCGATATTCCATATTTCTATGTTTAAGAAGTGCATGGGTGATCCTTCATTGATTGTACCAAGTGATAATGTTGGGATTGAGGATAGTTTATCCTATGAAGGTATTCTGATTCAAATTTGGGACCATCAAGTTCGCAAATTGAGAACAATGGAAGTTGCATCAATCAAAGTCCTTTGGAGGAATCAGTGTGTTGAAGAAGCAACTTCGGAAACTGAAGAGGATACGAAGAAGAGGTATCCACATATCTTTGAATTTTAAGAGAATGCAGATCAAGGTACTAATTCTCTTCTTAGTACTTTATGAACTATGAGTAAGACTGACTGTTATTTGCTTTGAATTGTTGAGTGTTAAACTTGATGTCACTATTCATAACATAATGAAAGAAGTCTAATTTGAGGACTAATATTCCCAAGGGGGTGATATTGTAACATCTCGTGATTCGTAATAGCCAAGGATAAGCTAAGAAAATAAAATTTATTATATATGGAAGGAATAGGGAAAATCTGTAAAATTTCCTAAGTTCAAAAAGTCATTTTTTGGTCATTTTCAAACTGCCATAACTTCTAGCTCAGGATGAGCAAGATTAGTTCTTTATATGGTTAAATATTTCCAAGGACGCTAGGTTTTTAAAATTTTGATATTGTATGCGGGAGATATGCCTTTCGAAAATTGGGATGTTGAAGTGAGGAAAGCCCAATTCCAAGTTTTCTGTAAGGGCAAACTTGTCTTTTCACCCATCTATTTCCTAATTCATTTTAAGGGTTTATTATGGGTAAAACTAATCCATAAGACAGTTTTAGAAAACTTATTCATGCTTATAGCTTGGGAGAAAAGAGAAGAGAAGAAGAAGGGAGAGAGACAAGGAATTCATCAAGAACAACAAGATCTTCAAGTAGAATTTATCGAGGGTGATCCCTATAAAGGTATGTGAGATCTTTATATTTTATGTTTATCCACCCACACACAAAATTGTTTAATTCAGAGAATTTTGAGTAGTTTGAATGATGAACATTGAAGTTCTTGAAGAACAATGGTTGAATTCTTGTTGGTTGAGTTGTAGTATACCTTTAGTTGCTATGGTTCATAATTCCGTCTTGTTTTGCGGGTCTAATCTATTGGGTATTAAGGTTATTCGTGATCCTAAGTGAATGGGGAAAGATACGTGGATTTTTAGTAGGTTTACAATTGAAAATGAAAAAGAAAAAACAAAAATCCCGTCTAACAGGCCTTGGGGCTCCGCGCCAACCAGAGCCCCTCTGGATAGCATATGCTCGTCAGGATCTAGAACACCGTGCCAGCCATATCTCCTCAAAATAGATTGTGTATGTCAGGATCTGGCACTCCATGCCTCTTAGAGCGCCACAAATGCCTGGAGACCCCTTTCCTGCCCCCTTCTTTTCGTACTAGTTCCTAAGTGATGTACCTACAATTCCTAGTTGATTCCAACACTCTAAGGTAAATCTAAACATCATGAAATCATGAACCTTGAATAGATGATACAATTCTAGGAAAGGTATGATCAAAGTCTAAGAAGCTGAGAGTTAAGTCAAAAGGATTAAGAAGTAAGTCATAAGTAAAGTTTGTTAAATTTTCCAAGAGTCTTACTCAAATGTTTTAACTTCATTTTAAGGCTCAAGTTTCAAGTCAAAGAAAGAGTAAAAGTTCAAGTCTTTCATTCAAAAAAGTATAAGGGAACTAAGTATTCTCTAAAGAGTTGATTAAGACCAAAATTGTCAAGTCAAGCAAAAAGTAATGAATTGAACTCATTTCCAAAAATCTATAAGGGAAAGTTCCCTAGAGAGATTTTAAATGTTCTTTTTTTCACATTTAGGTCAAAAGAGAAATAAGATTTCTTCAAAAGAGTTTTGAACAAGAAAAGAGCTTTTCAAAGTTAAAGTGTTGAGCAAATTACCTCAACCTAAAGAAAAGGAAGTTATTTTAAAAGCATGACATATAGTATATTTTGGGAGTAGTATTGAGCATCGATGTGGGGATAAGAGTTCATATTAACTCAAGTCTCCGTGTAAACCATGTATCCATAATGGGTATTAACGGGTCATACTTTTTAGATGGTCATGTAAGTTAAGCTAGTGGATCCACTAAATTAAAGAGTTCTATCTACGTCAAAGTATAAGACAATTCTGGCAGAGTAGGCAAGATGATGTATCACCACTTAGGCTCATACTTGTGTTTGTCGGTTAGAAATTCTCCCACAGAATTATATTACTTTCATATATAAGTAAAGTAGAGTTTTCTAATGCATTTTCTTTAATGAACTAAGTTGCTTTGCTGTTTTACAAGCTTTATATAAATCGCATGTGTTATAAATTGCTCTATATACATACATTGAGATGTATTTCTTGAGTTGAGCAGAGCCAAAGTAACTTCATCTTATTCTCATCAAGCTTAAGTTGTTGTTTAGCATTTCAAATCACATACTCAAATATTAAATGTACTGATGTCAATTGGCCTGCATCGTCTTATGATGTAGATCCAGGTAACCAGGATTAGCATCCAGTGCCTCGTTGATCAAGTTTGAGCACTCAGAGTCAGTGGTGATCCTCCTTGCATTATGGAGGATCCTTTTATGTTCTTATCAGTCCTTAAATTATAGAATGTTGTGGGGTCTGTCCCAACATTCATCAAAGTATTTCTAGAGGCTTCATAGAGGAATAGTCAATCATTTAGTTAAGTTGAGTTTATTTATTTACAAATATTCTATTTGAGACTTAAGTGCTATTTTGGCCAAAACCATTAATTTAAGTTATTTATGGGAATATTCTTGCTTTATCATTGAGTAAGTCTTCTTCTGAGTTAAGTAAGTCAGGCCAAGAGTTCGTTCAAGGACAACAATGGGAATATCCTTGCTGTCCACATCCTAGGTGTAAGCTCGGGGCGTGACAATTCACTCTTGTCATCCGAAATACCCCGTGGCTTTATGTTTTGATCAATGATAGTAGTCAGTATCTTTGAGATGATACTTTTTCTGTTTTGTTCCCTGCTCATGTGTACTTCTTATCATCTCTTTTTGCTTTCATACACATGTTCTCTGTAGCCCCTAACCTTAGATCCTTAATTGCTATGCATTTTAACTTTGATATGTTTGATGTTTCACCTTTTCAATGATGTCAAAAGGGGGAAGTTATTTCTGTTTGGATAAAGGATTAAGAGGAAATTGATTAAGAACTGATTAAGGGGGAACTAACAAAGGGGGAATACTTCTATATTGCTATATTTAAATAAATGTGTGCTCACTCATGAGAGGAGTTTTGCAGGATATTTTCCTTCATGAAGAAGAGGGAAATTGATAAGTTCTTATTATCCTAGATATTTTTATGATCTCCTCGCAAGTTCACGGACCTTGTCCTGTACAAAGAATGAATACTCATCCAGTTGTCAAAAGGCAGTACAACTATAAAAGTTGTCCACGTCAGAAAGTTGGTGAAGCAGCTGGGTACTTCACCAATCATAAACGACAAGGTTCTTTGTTTGATGTTTTATAACTCTTCGTGGTATATATCAAACAAACAACAACATATTGACTTATTCATTCTAAGAGAGATATTGTCAAGCTTCAAAACAACAAGGGATCTGATAGAAGTGCTTCCATTGCTTTATGTACTTGCTGCATTTTTTTGCCTTTAATTGTTCTTATATAGTAGGATTCATTTTACTTGTGAAAGAAACGTTTCAAACTTGTGTGAATCATTGTAAGAATCTAGTTAAGGGTAACGTAGGTTTTTACTCTCAAATTTATATTAATAAATTTAGGATTAGTATAGTGTGTAGTGTTGTATATGTCCTGGATCAGCTAAGTGGTAGGAGATATTACTTAGTTTGGAGATTATTCGGCTAATCTCGGGTTATAAATCACTTTTACTCTTGCTTGTTGAAGATTAGTGATCTTTTTTGAGAACTAGCTTGAAGGATCTTTGAAAATATTAGTTTCCATTCTTATTTAAATGTGAAAACATTTTATACTTCTTTGGAAATACTTAGTCCCCACATACTTTTTTAAAGAAAAAACTTTACTTTACTCTGAACTTAACTTAAATATAAGTCTTAAAACGAAGTTAAAATGTTTGTAAAAGACTTATGAAACACAAAATGAACTTCTTATACTTATATTTACTCTTTTCTCAATTTGATATTTAAGTCTTAGAAAAAAGTTAAAACAATTTTCAAAAGGCTTCTTGAAAAGACTCTAAGAACTTTCTAGACTTGACTCTTAACTTTCCTTGAATTTGAAGTTATGGATTCAAGGTTGTAATTAATGTTTCTGGATGATTTTATATGTTGAGAAATAATTTAGAGTAGCTAGAATCATTAGGAAGTGTTTAAACGCTATAAAAAGTCTTGAACGGACTAAAGAACGAAAACTAGGTGAAAATGCCGATTTGGGCACATCCTAGGTGCGCCACACCCACCCCAAAGTCTAGACGCCACATTTGGCGACAGGTGCGCCGCACCTACCTTCCCCAGATGTCGCCTGATGAACTTTCCTTATGTTTTTTGATGTTAAATAGTTTCAATTCGATTTATTTTCTCAAATTAACTTAGATTTCATGTGCCCACATCATATACACAAGGATCAAGCCCAATGGACTCAAGAAACAACACTTTCAATCACAAGAATTTCATAAACTTCAACTCATATTCAAGAATGAAAGCAATTCAAGAACAACATTAAAAATCCAATCTTTGTAGGATAAAATCACAGTCAAACATGATTGACACGTGGGTGGATGAATTAAACGTAGAGATAGACTCACATACCTGGTAGAAGAAATCCTTTGGCCAAAACACTAATATTCTTGGTTGATCTTGATGAATTTGCCCTTATTCCCTTCTTTTTAGCGTGAAATTCAAAATTCTAAAACTGATTAAGTTCAGTCTAGACCCCTGTCAAACTCCTAAAAATGAATTAAAATAATAGGATAATGAAAAAACTAAAATACCCTTAAAAATCCCAGTTTTAGACATTTCCTTGACTCCAACAACCCAACTTTCAAAGGACATAATTCACTCATCCGAATTTGGAATTGCTAAAGCTCGGTGGTGTTGGAAAGATAACTCCAAGGAATTTCAAACCATATTTATCCTGTGCGAGGATTTATGACGGTTTGGAGTTTACAAAAACTCACTTTTCAACCTACTTAAAAATTTCAAATTTCCTTATACTTACAAAAAAATAAGTATTTTCAGATTTTAAACTCCTTTCTAGTTCATTTTAGTTGCCAGATGTGACAACGTCTTGGTTTATAAGTGCGTGGAGAAATGACCTTACTGGATTATCCTTGAAACGGCTTACACTTCACACCTATATAGGTGATTTCTAAATGTGTTATCTCGTAGATACACCATTTGATATACCATGTGTCAACCTTAGAAACCATGAAAAGTCCTAATGCATTTATCATTGTTATTGAACATTGTCTAATTATGAGAATGGACCATAAAAAATATTTTGACAATGTTGAATCGTCATTAATGACTTTGTTTGATCTCTTTGAACATAGATATTAGGGATCACCAGACTTCTAGGTAGATTTACGCCATAATGAGTTGTCCTTGTCCATAGACTCATTCCATTTGATAATCTATCAACTCTCTCTAGTTAAGACTTTTATGACTGGATCCGACACATTATTCTTTGACTTTATTGTCAATTATGAGAATTGCCTAGAGAGTAATTCTCTAACGTTATTATGTCTAAATCATATATAACGAGTCATTCCGTTAAACATCATGCTCCATGCCCAACCTATTGCAAATTAACTCAGAAAGTGTATGCATACTAGAACTAAAAGGTTTGGGCCAAAAATCTTTTAAGAAATTTTGGAGTCATTCAACTTCTTTACAAGCCTTAGCTAGAGTTATAAACTAAGATTTATAGTAAAGCTAACAATACATTTTTGTTTGAAGACTTCCAAGAGAATGCTTCACCAACAAAATACATACCCACTCGTGAATTACTTATAATGCAAAACCATGGTTTTAAGTATGTTTTAAATACTCAAAAACTATTTTCATTGTCATCCAACCAATGAGTTTGATTGAGTTTACTTATGAACTGACTCAGTTTACTAATATAACATGTTATATCTGATTGTGTACACTTCATGACGTATTTCATACTTCTTAATACTCTAGAATAATATAATTGTGAGTCACTTTTTCCTTCCTTCTTTTGAAGTACAAAGCTCACATTTATTAGAGTCTGATTAATACTGAAATCCAACAACTTAAACTTGTCAAGTATCTTTTCAATAACATCAGTAATTTTAATTTCTTTCATATCGAAGTTACTTTCTAGCATATGCTTAGTAGAATTTTTTCCAAATATGTATCTTGAGAATTTTGATGATCAACATGTTATCACCATAAAAACAAACCCTGACCTTGTGATTTGAATGTATTTAATGTATAAAATTTATCACATTCATTAATCTAGAATTAAACTTGGCAAGTAGAGCACCTTCTTTAGGTGTAGGGTTTCATGACATCGGATTCCATGTGTAGCTTACATGGTCGAATGTCAGTTAAGGCTATTTGTCCGAAAGTAAAAAGAATGTATGAATCAATATAGATGAACTCTAACAAGGTGAATTAAGGGGTTTTACTTAGTGTAGGTAAGGGTATGGGACATTACCTATGCATCACATAAGTTGACCTTGAAGGGAGTCCTAGGAGGGTGTACTTATGTGCTTATGCTATGAGTCAAATGCAAATGTTGACTTTACATGATGATGATCTTATATAATGTTGACTTCATTGATGAATATGATATGGCTATAAATTTCTATATATATGATGATGAATATGCATGATATGATGTTATACGATGAAATGTAGACATTGCTTATAGTCTCTTTTCTAGTTTACTTGATTATGCGGGGTTATGGGGTTTCCCATAAGCATTGCACTTGTTGGCTTGAGATGGGATTGTAAGCAAGGGTCTTGTATGCTTTGATATTGTGTACTCTAGTACACGAATTGTTGTTATGACTTAATGATGAAGCTATTCATGTTGATATAACTCTATGATAATGTTATTCATGTTGATATGACTTTATGATGATGTTGATCTTGTGTTGGATATGAAATTCTCTAAAGTGATGTTATGATCATTGACTTGTATATGCTCTTATGTGTGCATAAAAGGATTTCAAATTAACTTAGCATGGTTTTCAACAAAATGTCCCTTTAAGCATGATTTCAATGGTTTTACTTGCATATGTTTCCATGAAGGTCCATGTAGTTTGTACTAACCCATATTCTTTATATTTTTACAAATATGTAGGTTTCGGTCCATTGCAAAGCATTAGAGGTCAATTACAAGGAAGACTTGGAAATCTTTCTCAAGTTGTTGGTGAGTCCTCAAAGTTCGAGGATGATGCCATTTTTTATCTTCATTAGTATTGTCTATGTCTAAAGACACTTGTTCTTACCTTATGTTGAGACTTAGTTGTAAGACTATATGTTTTGTATTGTACTAGTGTAAGGGCTATGTCCAAACTCTGTAAATCTCTATTAAATGGTTATATGTGAGACTAATATTAGACTACGTTATGAATTAGCTATATTTCATAAAAGAGATGTCTATGAAAATTTCATAAGCTAGGAGTCTATGTAAACTCCATATATGATAGGTGAGAAGTCTAAGTATACTTCACTATGTAAAAGTTTTTTATTTTCTGCATTTGCTCGAGCTATGTAATGATGTATGCCACGGGCTAGTGTAGCGCCTCTTTAAGGACGAAGACGCCGATTACGTCTAGGGGTGCTCCCTAGTCGTGATAAACTTAGTCTCATGGACAGGTTGAGTAATATTAGGATGGATGTATCACTAAACCACATCTATGTATAATCTTGTTCATAATTGTGAAGCGCTCCACACTTATGAATGAGAGGCTATGTGATGCTTAGAAAATTCTCAACTCTTTTGTATTCTTCAAAGTCATTCCTCAAGAGTGGTAACTCTATGTCTCCTTTCTATTCTAACCCTTTTCTTGTGGTTATAGGCTATGACTATTAAAAGGGCAACCACAAGAAGAGATGAAGAAGAGATTGCTAATATAGGAGTTCCTCCCCAAGATAATCATGCTCCTCGTCAAGAAAATGCTCCACAAGGTGACCAAGCTCCAGCCAATCCTCCAGCCATGACGGATGAAGAGATAAGGTTGGATTTAATCAACTTGGATCATGACTACTCAAGCTCAAGTCATAGCTACTCAAGCTCAAGACATGAAAGCTCAAGAAAACCGGGAAGTTGGACCTCGTGTGAACCAAAGTGCTAGTACCATGGATTCTACTAGAGGGACTTCACAAAGATGAACTCTCCAATATTCTTTGGGTCGAAGGTGAATAAAGACCGCCAAGACTTTCTTGATGAGGTCTACAAGATATTGTAAGCTATTGGAGTGAGTTAACATGAGAAAGCCAAGCTAGCCGCTCAAAGATTTGGCTTAAACTTGGTATACCCAATGGAGGTACAATACGATTTTGAGAGCAGGTCCCATAAGTTGTGAAGTTTTAAGGAGGGCATTTCTTGATATGTTCTTTCTAAGGGAGAAAAAGAGGCAAAAGTGGAAGAATTCATCAACTTTCGTCAAGGAGGTATGAGTGTGAAAGAATACTCTTTTAAGTTCACTAAGTTGTCCAAATATGCCTCTTCTTTGGTGTTTAATCCTAGAGAAGAAATGAGATATTTTATAATGGGTGTGTCTGATGATCTTACGAAAGAGTGTTGTTCAATGATGCTTAATGGCAACATGGACATTTCTCGTTTGATGGTGCATACTCAACAAGTTGAGGAGAGTAGGGTCAAGAGAAAGAATAGGGAGTTCAAGAGGATAAAACCTTATAAAGGAGGTACTATAAGGGAAATTTGGCAATTCAAGACAAGCGTAGATTCAAGTAGAGGGTGTCCTACCAAGTTCCTTCCAATTTCTCCAAGGTGAGCAAGGATAGAGTGTATAACCCTAGGCCCAAAACGAAATAAGTGGAAATTCACCAAGTGAGAAACCTACGTGTACCAAGTGTGCTAAGAAGCATATTGGTGAATGTTTAGTTGGGATGGAAAACTGCTTTGGGTGTGGAAAGGGTGGACATAAGGCGATGGATTATCCTATGATAAAGGCTAGAGAAAAGAAGATAATCAAACTCAAGCAAGCAGTCCTAGTTTGGATGTCCCTAAGAAGGACCGCTTCTATGATCTTTAATATAGGGGTGATCAAGAGAAGTATGTTACAAGTCTTTTCCATTAATGTCTATGCTTTACTAGATTCCGGTTTCACCTTATAATTTGTAACTCCCTTAGTTACCATGATGTTTAATGTATTAACCAATGTGTTGATTGAACAATTTTTGGTTACTACCCATGTAGGTGACTCCACTGTGGCTAGAAGAGTCTTTACGAGTTGTCCTATGTCATTTCCTAATAGAGTTATATTTATTGATTTTCTAGAACTTGATATGTTAGATTTTGATATCATATTGGGGATGGATTGTTGCACTCTTGCTTTGGTTCTATTGATTTTATAAAAAGGTAGTTAAGTTACAATTTACTTATGAACCCGTTTTAGAATTGAAGGGGAGAAACTCAATTCCTAGAGGTCGAATTATTTCATCTGTAAAAGCTTGTAAGATGATTTCTGTAATACCCCTAAAGTGACTTATGTTAAATAGAGATTAAAATGTTGGTAATTATGGTTTATGGTCCTAAATAAGTATATTATATGGTATTGAGGCAGTTTCTAAGATTTTAGGTGCATTGGAACTCAAATGTCAAGGGACGACTAAGACGTTCGACGATTACGTCGCATATGTGGTATTATGTGTTTATGTCTGTTCATGAGGGTTTAAGGTCTTTAAATGATTTATTATAAAATATATAGGTAGTGTGTCAAGTTTTGTGGGCTTTGGAGGTAGAACGTCTAAGAATGTCCATGACGTTCGAAAGTGTTGCCTTGAAATGACCTTGTGTGTCTAGGCATGTTTAATCGAGTTTTTTGTGTTCTTTTTGCATGAAAATCATGTGATAGGTGCTAAAATAATATAAAATTGTGTTTGGGTTGAAAAGGTCCGGCTAAACATTCCCAAGGACCAACCAAGGGTCCTTGAGGAAGGACTTAAACTTGGTGTCAAGGCTGCCCAAGACAGCCAAAACCACGGAGGCAGTTGACGCCTAGTGGGTCAATAGATGCCCTGTTAGTTGGTATCGTCGACTGAGAGTTATTAGTTGGAGAGGAGATTCCAAATACAAGCCTCAGTCCTACACCACGGACCACAAACACGGTCCTTTGGTGAAGGGATGAGCCGTCGATGGCCCTTCCGTCTCTGAAGTTGCGCAGCTTCACTATTAAGCAAGGGGTGAAGTTGTAATTTCACCCCACATCCAAATAAGAGTTTTGGCGGTTTTTAAGTGGTACATATGATATTTTAATCATTAATGTAAGTGTTTAACACTAACAAGAATTCATTCTTCCAAATCAAAAATCCCAAATCCCTTAGAATTCTATCTAGGACCCTATTTGAAGTTCAAACTCAAGGAAGGGCTTTAAGTGATGAATTGAGTGGAGATTATTCATCAAAGTGAAGAATTATATTCATGAATATATAAATTTTTATCCTTGAAACTCTCTTCATCGAGGATGATGTTTTCTAAAGTTTTAAAGTTGAATTGTACGATTTCATTACTGATTTTAAACAGAGAATAATGATTTAATTGATATTATATTTGATGATTTTATCCTAAATTACCTATGAACTCATGAATTGGATTAACACTACATTTTGACTAAGTTATGGATTACTTGATATTGACTTAATGTTGATGAATTTTGGTGTAGATTTCAATAGGCTTTCTAATGATATAAGAATTGTGCTCAATTGATATATAGGTTATCTTAGTTGATGAATATTTATTTAATTGACATATTTCATTTATTATTAAAGTTTTTATGTTGAATTATTGTTCATGATTAGTGTTAAGGGCCTTATTGTATTGAATTGGATGATTTAGCATCGAATTAAGGTGTTGAGGACGGAGTCGTGGTACGCTGAACTATACTTGATTTTGATGTTGTTTTTGCTTCAATTATGTTATGATTGGTATGTTCCACTTATGGTGGCGGTTTTATGTGATTTACTTGCAATTTATGTGGTCTTGTCGGCGTTACTTTATGCAATATGATGATCATGGCCTTGTCGACACTACTTGAAGTAATGTAACTATTTTTATAGTTGATTATGTGAAGAATGATGATATCTATTTACATGTTAAGAAATGTGAAAGTATATGTGTTCTATTGATGTTACGTAGGTGATCCTTTTAGACTATAACTATGTGCTTATATGTGTAATCTTCGAGTTGGTGCATGATTGTTCCTACTTGACTATATAATTCTATAATGATTATATTGATGATGTAGTAGTAATGTATAGGGTGACATAAAAATGTTAAGGAGTAATCGTAAGTGCTTTAAATAATGTTATATGTGATAAGGTGAAAGAATGTAGTGTCTTCTTTAGTAGAGTTGTGTCCCTTACTTGATATATGAATAAATGTTATGAGATTATGATATAACTTGACTATATAGTCTTACTTAACCCTTTCCATGTATGAAGAAAAGATATGTGAGACATATAGAGGATGTTAAGAAGGTCATGTACGTGGTAAAGGTTATGTTATGAATGTTGAAGTTGAGAGCCGTAGTAGTATCCTTCATGAAAGGGAATGGTGGACATAAGGTTAATTGGCTGGAATGGCATAATATGAATCCTTAGTAAAGTCATACTGAGCTATCTTAGTTGCCATCTAAAGGTAGCCCTAGCGGACATCTTTGGTACGGTGAATGTGATTAGGTTTTGAACTAGATACGGAACCTCTTTATGTGATCCTTTAATGTCAATTACTGTATGAGAACCAAGGCTAGCACTGAGTGATTATGTTATAGGAATTATCTCTTCTTGAGAAAGGGACTAGAGTATAATGTACCTCTACTTGAGAATGATACTAGAGTGCATAAAAGACCTTCATATTCCTTAAGCATGTGCCTACATGGGATGTTTCTTAATTCTACCCTTGTAAAGTAGAACACCCATATCG
The DNA here is from genome assembly GCA_027705065.1 of Solanum peruvianum. Lineage (NCBI taxonomy): Eukaryota > Viridiplantae > Streptophyta > Magnoliopsida > Solanales > Solanaceae > Solanum > Solanum peruvianum. The sequence continues at coordinate 51,623,939 of JAKWJD010001766.1, read as the reverse complement.
GACTAGGTTAGAACTAGGATTCCATGTCGATCTATCATGGTCTATATTGGTTATTGCCTATTCTCAACATATGGGATACTATCTAGCATTAGAGAAATTCTATAAGGTTAGGTGGTGGTATGGGACGCTATCTAGACATTGCACAATAGGCTTTGAAGATGTTAGTTAGAGCCACTAGGTCTTGTCTAAGATTTTTACTTGAATGTCCTTTATTTGATGCATGAGTCTCTTAATGAACTAATGACTTATGTTATGAAGTATGTAAATGGAATAAGTACTTATCTAGAGTAGTTAAGGGTTGTCTATTAAAGGTGTGAAGGAAGCATAGGAATGGTCACTTTGTATCTTACCTAGATGAGTCTTAAGAATGACTCTAGTTAGGGAAGATATAGATCATGTGGACATGATTTGAACATAGGAAGTCTCAATGATTATTTAGGTAGTGTTTAATAGGTCAATCATGGACATTATCTTCTATATCAACACAAGTAAGTCTTATCATAGCCTTTGATGAGGAAATTTCATATTATCTATATGTTGATATGTTTAATGTCTTAAAGTGTGTATGTGACTTATTATAAGTGTTCTTGACGTCATTTAGGTATGCTTAGGGAGGTTGTATGGGTGGTCTCGCTTTTTGTTGCTTAAGTTGGTCTTAGAATAGCTTTTGGTGAGGAGACTACATGCCAGAAGAAATTAAAAGTGAAGAGAAAGTACTTCAATGTAACAGTGAAGGACTTCATTGTACAGTGAAGTGAAGGTATTGTAAAGTGCTTACAAAAATATGTTAAATTGCTTAATGTTATCTTATATGTTTCTAAGCTGTTAAATGTTGTTCTTACGATTATAATATAATTTTTAACTTAAAAGAATGCATATTTCGAATAAATGTTTGTTTTATGATTTTTCATGCATTATGTCATACTTAGTACATGTGGTTGTACTAACTCCATGCTTTTATCTATATCTGTATTTGTTGGTAGGTGAGGAGCACTTGGGAAGGAATTCTTGAACCGTAGCATCGTTCAAGAGAAGTTGAAGTATGTCCTCATTTGACTCGAGGTCATATATGTGTTTTATGTTTTCTATTAGAAGTATTGTAATAGACTAAGTATTTTTATATAAGTATTTTATATGGCTCGTGTCCTAAGTATTCTTGTGTCATATGTTTGATGAAATTGAGACTTAGTATTTCCCATGTCTTCATATGAAAGAGATTTGTAAAGACTATGATATGTTTTGTGAAAAGTTTTAATTTCGAACTAGTTTTTACTATGTTTATGCTATAAATGATTTGTAAGGGCTTGTACAAGACCTTCGAGAGGTCAAGTACGCCGGTTGAAATCCGAGATTGCCCCTAACTTCTATTGTGTGGTTTTGGGATGTGAAAAACTTTGTATAAGAGCATAGGTTGTGATAGTAGTATTAGGAGTCCAAAAGTCTCATCAAGTCATGTCTAGTAGAGTCTTGACCATCGGTGTGAGTCGTGACACATCTATGGGTGAGAGACTATATGACGATAGGGTTTCCCTTCTTTTCTACTTTTATGTTGTGCCGTAGATTATAAGTTATGAATACTCTTTTCTTATGGTTTTCCTTATATTTCTAAGAAGATGAATACGAGGAGGACACCAGCTAGGAGAGTTGAGGAGAATGAGGTGCAAGAGGAGATTCCGCCTCAAGTTGAGGAACTTGAGCAAGTTCTTCAAGGTGATCAAGTCCCTATTGTGAGTGTAGGTGATGATGTCCCGGAGTTGAGTAATAGGAATATTAGAGAGGCTTTGCTTGCTTTTGCCCGAGCCATGACTACTCAAGTGAATTTGAGTATGGTGCTTATGGAGAATGTGTTGGAGAGCATTATGACCTCTAGGTTGAGAGTTTTGTGAGGATGAATCCTCCTATGTTTCTTTTCTCTAAGTTGGGAAAGGATCCCCAAGAGTTTATAGATGAGGTGTACAAGATAGTGCATGCTATGGGAGTGACATCTAGGGAGAAAGTGGAGTTGGCTTTGTATCAACTGAAAGATGTGGCTCAAGTGTGGCACACACAATGGAAAGGCAATAGGCTGGAGGAGTCGGGTCCTATTAAGTGGGAAGAATTTAGGAGAGTTTTTCTTGGTACGTACTTTCCCGTGAAATGAGGGAATTTAAGGTAGATAAGTTTATCAATCTCAAGAAAGGCAATATGAGTGTTGAGGAATAAGTTTTGAAGTTCTCTAAGCTATCCAAATATTCTCCCTCTCTTGTGTCAAATCAAGGGATGAAATGAGTCATTTTGTGACGGGTGTTGCCGACTTAGTAAGGGAAGAATGTCGTACGACAATGTTACATGATGATATGACTGTAGCTAGACTTAAGGTGTATGCACAATCAATTGAAGAGTTTAAACTTAAGAGGATGACTAGAAACTTTAAAAGGGGTGGTTCTAGTAAATATGAGAAAACTAGGGTTAAGAAGAGGGATCAAACTCAAAAAGAACCTAGAAGTGCTAAGGTGAAATTTGAGAAATGGGGTGGTTCTAAAAATGAAAAGCCTTCATGTGTCATTTGTGGAAAGTGGCACTATGGGAAGTGTCCGATGATCATAAGGTTAGATATTGTCCTATCATTGCGGCTAGAGGAAGAGAGAGCAAGCAAGTTGCTCATAATGCTCAAAATGATGATGTTCAAGCAACGAGGCATTTATATGCACTCCGGTCGAGAGGATCAAATCCGAATGAGAATGATGAGGGTAAGTCCTTGCTTTTCTTTCTAGAGATATGAGTTCCTTCTAAGTGGGGGATTGTGGTTAGAAGATGGGTTATGATGATATAGAAGCATGTTGTATGTGCATGGTGTTTAGAATTTTTGTTGAAATTGAATTTCATAAAGCTATTATTATGTTGTAAGATGTGTTTATATGGTGTTACTTTTCATATTAGCATGTTCATATAATGAATTGACTAAAAGAAGGATTTTTGAAAAAATGACCTGAATCACTATAATGTTTTTCCCTGCTAACTATTAAATTTTTGAGAAATTGACTTATTAATTATTTTGTCTAAAATTGTTGTAATGTGGTTAGAACTGATGTATATAGGCATCATATTGAATATAAAATGAGTTTTTGTTAATCAAAATGAAGCATGTGAGTTTGTAGCATAATGAGTTATAAAATTGTCTTATAGTTTCTTGTTATGTTGTGAATCTCTTGGCTATGTGGAAATGATGCTTTCTTCATGGTTATGTGTTATATGGTATGGTCATAAGCTGATAGCTAAATCTCTATTCTTGGAAGTGCTCATAGAGTGGAAAGTGTCATTGATATACCATGGTTTCATGGTATTTTTAATGCTTTTTCCTTAAGTTTAGTGTATCCAAAAGCCTTTTTGTACTAATTTTTATGTAAGTTTCCCTTTATTTGCAGGAAATCTGTCTAAAAGATGAATGCGTAGGTTTTTGAGCAAGAAATACAAAAAAGTACAATCTACGGAGCTTGTGACGGTTTGTCGTGCGCGTGACGGTCCGTAGGTTGCATCATAGTGCAGCTGCTGAAGGAAGATGGGAAATTCCGACCAAGTGTGGGGTTACAAAGTGCTTGACGGACCGTCGTATCCATGATGGTCCGTCCTGCTGGTTCATCATGAAGATCAGAGAAGTAGTCCCAGTACCCAAATTCCAAGAGTTCAAGTGTTTTAGAACGGAGACCCTCGACGGACTGTTGTGCCTGTGACGATCCGTCATACCTGCTGTCGAGGGTAATGAAGAGAGCAGCAGAAGAAATTGCACGAGTATGGGACGACGGAATCCATGACCGTCCGCCGTGACCATGACGATCCGTCGCGAGGTCCGTCGACCCAGCCGCGTTTTGACAGATTTCCAGCAAATAGAGTCCTTATTTAATTAGGTTTTTATTTTTTATAAATAGTTCAAAAAACCTCATTTTTGGGGTTATACTCTTGACTATTTTTTAGACTCTTTGTTAGAATATTGGTTATTAGACACTTTTATGTTATATTCTTTGTGAGGAGATTATTTTGATTATTACACTTTGGGTTGGTACACTTTTCTCTAGAAGTGATTTTTGGTGACTTTGTCGATTAATCAAGTAAATTTCTAGATTTTATTCTTTCTCATTGAAGTAAGTGCATCAATTCTTATATCATATATATGAGTATTGTTATTATGAATATGGGTAACTAAACTCAATAACTAGGGCTGTGGGAACCATAGGCGAATAATGAGGTAAAACCTAACTAAAATAACAATTCTACAATAGTGTCTAGGATGTATTGATAATTCTTTATCTTAGAAATCTTTTTAACGGATGACCAACGTTAGAACTCTCCTTAATGCTACTTGCCGAACAAGGGAGGTAGATTATAGGAAAAGAATTATCAACATAGATTTACTATATACTATCTAATAGGCTAGAATTGATTGGTATGAGGTAATAACTTAGTCAAATATGAAATATGATGCTTAATATGAGGTAAAGGTAAGGGTTAGTATAGAAACACACGTAGCCGGACAAAGGTGCGGAGTAAAATTTTTTAGATGCCAGACCAAAGATTTAGAAATACATAACAAATTACTTTGCATGCAAGATAGTAGGAATGAATTGTTATAGTTAGAATTATCAAGTTATAAACCTGTGGGAAACACGTAAACCCTAGTTACTTTGATTAATTGATTAAACTCCAACATTTGAAGCTGTTAGTTGTCTACTTTAATTTAGATAGTTATTTTAATTCATTTAAAAGTAAAAAATCCCCCTTTTTATTGTCTTTGCTTTCCAAGTTAATAATTGACTAAATAGAAGTAATAATAGATTGAAGTTAAGAGTGAACTATTTTCCTCGTGTGAACGATCCCAACCTCATAAGTTGGGTTTTTACTTGATACGACAGCTTTACTTCTTATTTGAGAAGTAAGTTTGAGAGTATCAAATGTTAGCGCCGCTGCCGGGGAAAGTAGCTTTTAGATTAACTTAAACTTATTGCTATAGTTTAGTTGATATTTTATTGATTTTACTTTGTTAAATTGTTTTTGATTCTTGCAGAACTATCTTTCTTGTATGCCAAATACACAGAAAGAAAGAGAACCCTTTTTTCCCTACAATCACGAATTAGAGCTTACACTAAGTAACATGAATCGAAACTTGGGAATTAATGGTGATGATCCAAACTAGAACATCCCTGCTCCAGTTGATGTTCATGGTCAGTTGTTAACTGATGCTCTGGGTGAAAACCAACAGAGGGGACACAATCTCGTTCCACGACCCCAAGAATACTATAGAGGCTATGACAATATACCATACTCCGATAGGCCACTTGTCTTGCCCCCTCTACCACTAGGGCACACCTTTGTGGTAATTAGTATCCTGATACAAATGCTCACTGCCAGAGGTTTGTTTTCAGGGCTACTTTCTGAGGATCCACATGCCCATATACCTAAGGTAAGGGCAGTGTCTAAAAGTTCTGTAGGGAGGCTTGACTTGGACTTGGATGTAATAGGGCTAAGAGTGTTTCCTATCTCACTGACGGGAGAGGCTGCTATTTGGTTCACTGAGCTCCCTTACTACTCAATTTTCACTTGGAACCAACTAAGGGACGTTCTCTTAGCACGCTACTACTCCGTCTCCAAGAAACTAAACCACAATGACAGAGTGAACAACTTTGTGGCACTACCAGGAGAGTCAGTTAGTAGTTTTTGGGATAGATTTACCTCGTTTTTTAGTAGCGTCCCCAATAACCGTATAGATGATGAGTCACTCAAGGAATACTTCTACCGGGGAAAGGATGATAATAATAAAGCGGTGTTGGACACTATAGCAGGTGGATCTTATGGGGAGTGTCCTTATGCTGAGATTGTTGAAAAGTTAGAGAAAATCTCCTGGAATAATAAAGCTTGGAGTACTAGGAATTCAGATACCGAGAGAAATACCTTCGCAGTGCAATCCACTCACAACCCTGCCACATATGAGATTCGTTAGGAAATGGCTCTGATGAGAACTGATCTTGGGTTGGTATTAAAACATATCATTGGGGTGAAGAAAAGATAAATGCAGTTAACTACTTGTCTAAACCACCACCACAAAATGATGAATGTTATTATGCGGAGGATCCCTATATGGTAAATGAGCAAATGGGGGGTTTGCGACCGAGTGCTCAAGTCTCTAATAAGGAGATTGGTGCCAAGGTCAAGGAAACTAAGGTCGGATCTATTGTAACTATAACCATGAGGGTCATTATGTCCGAGATGGAAACTACAACCGCGACAACAACTTCAACAGGGGTAAGTATGGTAATATAAATGATAGGATTGGGCCTTATGTCCCTCTTCAAAATCGTGAAGTTACTCCTAGGGATGGTGGAGATAGTATGGCACAAGTTGAGGATATGTTGCACAAAATGATGAGGAGGTTCGATGCTAATGATGAGCACATTAAAGAGTTAAGGAGTGATTTAACGGATATTTGGCAGAAAGTCGATACACATGCAATATTGATTAAGTAGATCGAGTTGCAAATGACCCAATTATCTGCGACTATGAACACACGGCAATTGGGTACTCTTCCTAGCAACACTGTCCAAAATCCGAAAAATGATTCACACTGTATGGCAATCACTACTCGGGGTGGTAAGCAAACCATTGACCCACGTATGTTGTCTAATGAGGAAAAGGTGAGAAAGGATATAATAAGGTGGTAGAGGGTAGTGGTGACGCAGAAGATAGCACTAGAAAAGATGCAGAAGTCCTTATAAAGGTAATTCTCATGCCTAGACCCCCCTCTTTCCTCATATATTAGTGAAAAAGACTGAGGATGGTAAATATCAGTGTTTTATAACAATGTTGAAGCAGCTTTCAATCAATATACCTTTGGTAGAAGCTTTAGAACAAATGTTCGGTTATGCAAAGTTTATGAAAGAACTGGTTACAAAGAAAAAATCGGTCACTTTCGAGGATGATGATAGAATGCAACATTGTAGTGCTAATTCTACAAGATCTCTCGTACAAAATAAAGAAGATCCAGGTGGGTTCACTATTTCTTATAAAGTCAGGTCATTACATTTTGCAAAAGCATTATGTGATCTGAGGGCAAGAATAAATCTTATGACCCTCTCGATTTACAAGAAGTTGGGTTTGGGTGACCCAAATCCCATTGTGATGCGGCTACTGATGGATGATCGAACAGTGAAAAGTCCTATAGGGATACTCCACGATATGCTAGTAAAAGTAGAGTCTCTTGATTGTGAAGTCGATTTTGAAGTGCCTATTATTCTTGGGAGGGCATTCTTTTCTACGGGTAGAGCCTTAGTTGATATGGAAAAGGGGCAGATGAAATTTTGGCTGAACAATGGAAAAGCGACCTTTAACATTTGTAGGTACATGAGGCTGAGTGGTGAGCTCCAATCGGTATCTACTATATCCTACACAGAAAAGATGAAGAAGGATAATGACCTAAAAAGTGAAAAATGAGAGTTTATGGTTAGGGATTTGGTACTTTTAGACAATTCTAAGTTGCGTTGGCTTTCGGGCAAGCTTAAGTCCAAACAGACTGGCCCTTACTTGATTACCCAAGTATTCCCTAATGGAGCAGTTGAGTTAAAAAACAAGGATGGAGTGCGGTTAAAGGTGAATGGAGAACGAATAAAACTCTATTTTCGGAATATCGCATCGGTGAATGAAGTGATAGAGGCATACCATCTTGATGAAGTCTGAGTAATCAAGTGTCCTCAGTCGTGCCGCGATGTTAAATCAGGCGCTTGTTGGGAGGCAACCCAATACTTATAGTTTTTCTTTCTCGTAATGGTAGCATTTTCTACTAATGGATTTTATATTTTCAGGCACATCACTAGAAATTTCTGCAGAAAATTACGCTGCAGCAGTCACTGACAGAATATATTGATGGACCGTCATGAATGCGATGGACCGTCGCATGAATCCATCATGCCAAGTACGTATTTCTGTTATCTTCAAAACTAGGGCACATGCGACGGAATCGATGAAGGAACGTCTCACCTGCGATGCACCGTCGTCAGGGACTCATCGCGTCATTATTGAAGCGTACCAGACCCGACCCGGCTCGGTTTTTTAAAAACTTCGTAACATTTAAAACCCCCACCCCCTTCATTTCACCCTATTCCTTCCCTCTTAGTCCCATTTCCCTCCCTTCTCAACTTCCAAGTTCATAACCCCCCTCTCTTACAACTGATTATTTTTCCAAATTCCCCAAATTCCTAAAATTCACTATCTACTAGTCGGAGTTTGCTGCTATGGTTCTTGACTTGATCACCAAGTACCTTCCTTGCTTGTTTTTCTCAAATTCTGAGGTATGTGTCTCTGATTTCTACCGATTTACTTTGCATTTCTGTTTATCAATTAGTACTATCCTAGTTCTTCTTGATACGATCATTCTTTAATACAAATTCGGTCTGACCTAAGTTGAGAGTCTTCGAAATTGCCTTGTTAAAACTATATAAATAGGTGATGTAGCATTGTTAGTTTACTAGGTATTAGGATTAGACGAATGTAGGTTTAAACACTAACAATTCTATTTGGGTCATAAGGGATGAATGGGGCATCCCCAGTTCTGTCACTGAATGAAAGAATGAGACCCCAATGAGGGACCGTCGTACCCACAACGGACCGTCATTGGGTTCGTTCCAACATCTCTAACACTCCACTGACCAATTTTCTCCAAGTGTCCACCAACGGACACATGCGATGGACCGTTGTTCCCACGATGATCCATCCTACACAACCGTTCTGGTTGTTAGAGACCCTGTTCCTAAGGGTCTCTCACTTTTTCTAACTGTCCTCCAACCGACACATGCGACGGGCCGTCATTCCAACGATGGTCCGTCCTGCACAACCGTTCTGGTTGTCAAAGACCCTATTCCTTAGGGTCTCTCACTTTTTCTAAGTGTCCTCTGATGGACACCTACAACGCATCGTCATACCCACGACGGTCCATCTTGCATAACCGTCATGACGGTTAGAGACCGCTCTCCTAAGGGTCTCCATTTTTTTCCAAGTGTCCCACGATGAACATCGACAATGTACCATCATAATCACAACGGTTCGTCCTGCATATGGGGTCATACTTGTCAGAGACTTTCCTTTAGGGGTCTCCACATAAACATAGTTTAAAATAATACATGACGAACCCCATGACGGTCCGTCGTACTTACGAGGAGCAGTCACGTGGTCCGTCGTATTTCACCGTATCTAATAAAAATGTCATTACATCTTAACTCTTTTATTTATTTTGTGTGGTTTTTCTTGTCTTGTTTGCTCCTTGTAGTACTAATATTGATTCTTTACAGGTACTATCTATTATGGCACCAAAACAAGATCGAATCTACGCACGTGGGCGATCGAAGTCTGTCGCCCCGTCTGCCTTCCTGGTCATTGGCTTTGATTATGAGCGTGACCCCGAGTACGTGCCCCCAGGCACTTTCACCCCATCCCGAGCTGCACGTGCTGCCAGGGCCGCATTCAAAAAGGTGGCGTTTAGCATAGTCACTGCCTCCCTTTCTGATGAGGAGCACGGATTGACCAGCACACCTTCTGGGTTAGCTACTAATAAGGAAGGAGCATCTGGATCTTTAGAAGTTTTATGGTCGGCGGAAGCCTCCGGATCTGCTGAGGTCCCTACACCCGCCACCGCTGCACAATTTGCCTCGTCTAATGAGGCTGACAGTTCGGAATCCACACCCATTTCACTGACTCATGCTCTCACCTCGTTTGCCTACCAGCCCAACTAGTGGTGTGTCGACAAATAGTATCAAGTCTAATTCGATGCAAAGGTTCTCAATGTTAAAGGAGTCATGAAACGGACACTTACATTGGAGCCGCGAGTCCTTACGGGAAGTCTCCTGACTATGCCAAAATCCACAATCTCTTCACCGGACATCGGATGGAGTGGACAACGCATTCGTTGGGACGTTATAGTGAAGACTTGGTCCGAGAGTTCTACGCCTCTTACGTAGCGACTCTCAGATCACAGATGGATAGGCGGTCTGCTCCCGCCAAACAGGCCCCATGGAGCATGTCCGAGTACGTGGCATTCAGGTTGATATCTCCCTGCCTGCCATCCGCCGGTATCTATATGCGAGAATGTGGATGCCAATCGGACCCTTCTCACTGTCGAGTTTGACTACTAGTGGAAAATTGTCAAAGATGGCCAATTCCTGCATGAGCAATCAATGAGAGAGACCACTAAGAGGTAGATGGCCCTAAACTTGTTCTTTTATGGAGAGGGTGTTGGTTGGGTGACCGAGCCGAAGGGAGCCATCAAGAAGGCTAACCTGACCTTCACGGCAAAGTTTTTGTGGTTGATTGTCCGCCACTACCTTTCCCCTACAGCCGCTGAGAATATAGTCACATGGGATCGTGCAATACTGATGGCTTCAATGATAGCGGGTTTGAGGTTGATTTTTCTTGGCTTCTACAGGCGGTCATGCACGAGAGGGATTTTATGGTCACAACTACTTACCCTTTCCCGTGCATGATATTTTCTCTATTCAGGTCCGCAGGTGTGCCTATATGGCATGTTGATGAGCTCAAGACCCCACCTGGCACTGTTGATATTGGCCTCATAAGGAATGAGGCCAATGAGTTGGCTTCACGCAGAGGGACCTGTCCAAGGTTGCCTCCACTTGCTGACAATCTGGCTGATACGGTAGCACATGCCTGCACGGTTACGCAGGTAGCTTCCACTGACACTACCCTGGTCGAGTCTATCCCGGGTAGTAGTACTGCCCCGCGCTCCTATCGCTCAGCCCCTTTCCCCACTCTGGTCCCGCTTGCTAGGGTCCAAAAATTAGAAAAACAGATGGCTACACTTTTGCATCACATCCAACCTTGGATGCAGAGGTCTATTGCTGAGGCAGAAGAGCACTTGGAGAGGAGAATGGTCCAGCACACAGAGCATAAGATCGCTGAGGTTCATCAGTGCTTGGACGCTTTTAAGTTGCGGGTATTAGCTCGACAAGCTCCTCAGTTGGATGTGTTGACCCTTAGGGATGCGGTCAACAGTATTCGCACAAACAGCGACAAGATCTTAGAGGCTAGGGTGCCTGATTCTAAGGCCACTTCTGCAGAGCCTGTTGAAGACACAATGATGGAGGCCTTATTTGCCACTTCTTATATTCCACCACCTCCCCCTCGAGAGAATGCCAAGAGGCATACGGGTCGAAAGAAGGATGAGGCTCGAGCACGGATGAATGAGCGGTGTGAGATTGAGGCTGCGAGGAGAGCCTCAGTTGCTGATGTGGAGGCGCGTCAGATGAGGAGAGTAGAGTTAGCTACTGGGGAATCTAGCTCCAGAAAAGTGGAGATAGCGGGTGGCACTGCTGTAGTGTTGTTGATGTTGTGTACACTTATGAGGGTGTCCAGATTACAGAGGTAGTGGGTTTTGGAGAACTGGACCCACCAACTTGCTGATTATCGGCGCTTTGCACCCCAGGTTTTCTTCACCTACCACTCTTGTATGTCAATTTTTTTATTCCTTGGGGACAATTGCATGTCTTTATATCGGGGGTGGGGTAAATGGAAAGTGAGTGCTAGGGAGAAGTCTGAGTAGCCCTATTCACTATCCTCTTTTGGGGCTTTCTCTCCTGTGTTCTTTTTCCCCAAGAGACTGATTATTTTTTCTGTTGAACCGGCATGTCTATATCTTGTGTACGTAGTTTAAGTATGAAGCATGATGGCTAAAATAATATCCTGATAAAATGAAAATGATGCATGACTAGGCATAGTAATTGATAAATGTGTGGCTGTAAGCATGACATAGAGGTACACCACTGCATGACCCTAAGTCTAAAATTTGAACTAGGTGTCTGATTATCTGGTAGAGTAATGAGATGTCAAGTGAGTGTGAGGAAGATTTGAATAGTCCACTATTTGTACTGAGCTAGAACTTGCCTGGTTTGTCCTGCTAAAAGTAAGTTATAATAGACAATTAGAAAAGGATCATAGACCCTTTTTTAATATAGCCCATATTTAGCCTAAATTAAAGAAAACCAAAAGAAATTAATCCCTCTTTGATCCAAATTATTTGAGCTTAAACTAGACCTTTCTTTTTCACCCCAACTGATCTTTTCTGAGAATAATGTGTTGGACCTGGTCCCTTCTTGGACATGTGCACCTCATATTATGCCAAAAGCATAAGTAGAGGGTGGCTAATGCAGTAAACAACCCTTATTATGGCCCTGACCCAACTTTGATAATTGTGTTCTTTGATACATGGGAAAGCCATGAGTTGAGGGTGGCTATTATGAGGAATGGTCTGGAAAGTAGGGTTGAAAGAACAAAGAGAGAGAAAGAACAAAAGTAAAGTGACTCAAGAATCAGTTGAAAGAAAAGTGAAAAAAATAATTAAAAAAATAAAAATACAAGCAAGAAAAGAAGAGAGTCACTTACACAAATGAAGAAAGAAGGGAAAATAGCAAGGTGAAAGAATATGTGAAACTGGGCGAGATAAAATGATAAAAAAAGGTATGTTTAGCCGATATGTCAAGGAGGGCAAAAAGTCACTAAAGTATACCTAAATATACCCTACCTGACCCTTAGCCTATGTTACAAGCTAAGAAATTCCTATCATGATCCTAAGAGTTGTATAGCGAACATAAAGCAGTGCAAATAAGGGCAAGCTTATGGCAATATGTATGACTGAGTGTGAATTTGTTCTGAGAGTGAGTGTTGAAAAGTAATCCTTATACTCAAACTGAAATCATTCTGTGAAAAATGAGGATTTTTTTTTGAAGTGAGGACACTAGTTGCAATACGGAAATATTAGCACCTCGGTGAGAGGTTGAAGAGGATAAGTGTTAGTGCATGGTGAGTCTGTGTCATGGTCTAATTCCACATAATTCAAGCCTAATAGTGATAGCATGCATAAATATGATAAGATTGATCGGGATTGATAGCCAAACGATTGCGAAGGATAAAACATGGATAGTATTGTACAACGATTTTTTATTTAGTCATAGTGCTTCGCTTGAGGACAAACAATGAATTTAAGTTGAGGGTGTTGATATACCGTGGTTTTACGGTATTTTTAATGCTTTTTCCTTAAGTTTAGTGTGTCCAAAAGCCTTTTTGTACTAATTTTTATGTAAGTTTCACTTTATTTGAAGGAAATCTGTCTAAATGATGAATGCGGAGCTTTTTGAGCAAGAAATACAGAAAAGTACCACCTGCGGAGCTTGTGACGGTTCGTCTTTCCCGTGACTGTCCGTAGGTGGCATTGTAGTGCAGCTGCTGAAGAAAGATGGGGAATTCTAACTATGTGTAGGGTTACAGAGTGCGTTACGGATCGTCGTATCCATGAAGGTCCGTCCGACTGGTTCATCATGAAGATCAGAGAAGTAGTCCCAGTACCCAAATTCCAAAAGTTCAAGTGTTTTGGAACGGAGACCCTCGACGGACTATTATGCCTGTGACGATCCGTCATACATGCTGTCGAGGGTAATGAAGAGAGCAGCAGAAGAAATGGAACAAGTATAGGAGGACGGAATCCATGAAGGTCCTTCGTGACCATGACGATCAATCGCGAGATCCGTCGACCCAGCTGCATTTTTACAAATTTCCAGCAAATAGATTCCTTAATTACGTTATTAGTTTTTATAAATAGTTCGAAAAACCTCCTTTTGGGGTTAGAAACTTGATTATTTTTTAGGCTCTTTGTTAGACTCTTGGTTATTAGACACTTTTATGTTATATTCTTTGTGAGGAGATTATTTTGATTATTACACTTTGGGTTGTTACACATTTTTCTAGAGTTGATTGTTGGTGATTTTGTTGATTAATCAAGTAAATTTCTTGATTTTATTCTTTCTTATTGAAGTAAGTGCATGAATTCTTATATCATATATATGAATATTGTGATTATGAATATGGGTAACTAAACTCCATAACAAGGGTTGTGGGAACCATAGGCGAATAATGAGGTAAAACCTAACTAAAATAAAAATTCTAGAATAATATCTTGCATGTATTGATAGTTCTTTCTCTTAGATGTCTATTTAATGGATGGCCAACGTTAGAACTCTCCTTAATGCTACTTGCCGGACAAAGGAGGTAGATAATTGGAAAAGAATTATCAACATAGATTTAGTGTATATTATCTAATAGGCTAGTATTGATTGGTACGAGGTAATAACTTAGTCAAATATCGAATACGATGCTTAATATGAGGTAAAGGTAAGGGTTAGTATAGCAACACACGAAGCCGGACCAAGGTGCGGAGTGAAATTTTCTAGATGCCGGACTAAGGATTTAGAAATACATAACTTATCACTTTGTATGCAAGATACTAGGAAAGAATTGTTATAGTTAGAATTATCAAGTTTTGAACCTGTGGGGAACACGTAAACCCTAGTTACTTTGATTAATTGATTAAACTCCAACATTTGAAGCTTTTAGTTGTCTCCTTTAATTTAGCTAGTTATTTCCATTCATTTAAAAGTAAAAAAAAAAAACCTTTTTATAGTCTTTGCTTTCCAGGGAAATAATTGATTAAATAGTAGTAATAATATATTTAAGTTAAGTATGAACTATTTTCCTCATGGGAATGATCCCTACCTCATTAGTTGGGTTCTTTACTTTATACGACAACTTTCTTCTTATTTGAGAAGTAAGTTTTAGCGTATCAGTCATTTGAGGATGAATATTGTCCAAGTAGGGGAGATTGTAAGACCTTGAAAGTGACATAGGTTAAATAGAGCCTAACATGTTGGTCGTGATGGTTTAAGGTCCTAAATAACTCTATTATATGGTATTGAGGAAGTGTCTAAGAGTTTAGGTGTATAGAAAGTCAAACGTCAAGGGACGACTAACACGCTCGACAATTACATCACCTATATTAAATATAGGAATAACTCCTTCTTACTATAGTAGTTTTAATTGTATTAGGTGGTCGTGTAACTCTCTCTCCTCGTCTACATCTCATTGATTTTAATTTTGTTTTTCACTGTGCAGTATGCTCTTGGAGCATGTATAGCAAAAACAGATGCATTAAAAGGAGCTTGCAAAGCAGAGAACCGCGTTTCGTACATAAAAGGTTGTCCAAGAAAGTTTTGGTTCTTAGCAGTTGTTTTCCTTGGGTTATACATCATAGTATGCTCACCAGGTATGGGAACAATTCCTTGGATTGTCAACTCTGAGATTTACCCTTTAAGATTCAGAGGCGTCGGTGAAGGCCTTGCTGCAGTTTCAAACTGGACTTGAAAAATATTCGTTAGTCTAATATTCTTGACGTTAACGTTTATGACGTTTGAAAGTGTTTCCTTGAAATGACCTTGTGTGTCTAGGAATGTTTCGTTAAGTTTTATGTGTTCATTTTGGATGAAAATCATGTGAGAGGTGCTAATCTCATATACTATCGTATTTGGGTTAGAAACGTCTGGGAAAACATCCCCAAGGACCAACCAAGGCTCCTTGATGAAGGATCCAAACTTGTTGTCAAGTCTGCCCAAGACAGCCCAAACCACGGAGGCAGTCGATGCCCAGTGGCTCAATCGACGCCCCATTGGTTGGGTCTCGTCAACTAGGAGTTAGTCATGCGAGGGGATAGGCCAAGGACCAGCCTCAGTTCTAGACCACAGACCAACAGGACGGTCCGTTGGTCAAGGTATGGGTCGTCGATGGCGCTTCCGTCTGTGAAGTTGTGTTCTCCGCAGCTTCATTGTTAAGTGAGAGGTGAAGTTGTAATTTCACCCCACTTCCAAATAAGTGGTTTGGAGGTTTTTCAGGGTTACATTGGGTATTTTAAACATTAATATAAGTGTCTAACACTTAGAAGATTTCATTCTTTAGAATTCTCTCTAGGACTCCGGTGAAGTCCAAACTCAAGGAAGGGTTTAAAGTGACGAATTGACTGGAGATTCTTCATCAAAGTGAAGAATTAGATTCATAAAGGTATGTATTTTGATACTTGAAACTCTCTTCATCAAGGATCCCCGATTCTCAAGATGTTTTCTAATGTTTTCAAGTTGAATTCTCCAATTTTATGATTCTACCATGGGTTCTTGCATTAATGATTTCTAAACAATGAATAATGATTTAATTGATATTGTATTTATTATTTTAAACTAAATTACCTATGAACCTATGAATTGGATGAACCCTAGATTTTGACTAAGTTTGTAACAACCCTAAAAGTGGATATGCTAAGTAATGCTTAATGTGTCTAGAATGCCTACGATTAGAGAGAGTTCACACGGATTGATGCGCGTAGAACCAGACCTCTGAACCCTTTTTATATCCAATCCAACTAACTTGGGGAGTTATTTGAGGTAGGAAAGGTTGGGTCTAGCCATGTAGGGCTCCCGAATATGA
The DNA here is from genome assembly GCA_027705065.1 of Solanum peruvianum. NCBI lineage: Eukaryota > Viridiplantae > Streptophyta > Magnoliopsida > Solanales > Solanaceae > Solanum > Solanum peruvianum. The sequence goes on along the minus strand of JAKWJD010001766.1, from coordinate 51,607,613 downwards.
AGATTTAGTTGGATGAGTCTTTACTTGACTTAAAAAGTAGAAATCTTAAGTTTTGAGTGTGTAGGGGTAAAATGGTTTTTTTCAGGCTAAGGGTAGTATCTTAATTACCCTAAATATGTAATTAATTATTTAATTAATAAGTTGGAGGGGCCTTTTTGGTACAAAGGGCCGAAATTGCTCATTGAGCAAAATCTTACTCCACCAGGGTTCGAACCTAGGTGGGAGCAATGATTTAACTTTATTATTTTTATTGGTAAATTAATTTAATTAATTAATATTTAAATACTTATTTAATAAAAATGAAAATCAGATTATTATTATTAATTAATTAATGGAGCGGTTGGGTTGGGTCGACCCGGAGGGACCCATTTTCATGATGGGAACGTCACGGATTCGAACCTCGAAGGAATCAACATTTAAGTGGATAAAATTGAGGTCTATAATCTAATTTTTTAAGGTAAATATTGTCATTTCACTAAAATGATTCGTTCACATTTGAAAAGTTTGAAAGAGTCCTAGTTGACTAAGTCTAAACTACTTCACCTAATCCTAAGTCACTCACCTCTTTCACATTTATTTCTCTCTCCTTCACGTCTATTCTCTCTTGCATTTCACACTTTCTTTATGTTTTCCAAGCGTGAGAAAAAAATCATAAAACAAAAGTTCTTCACACTTGAAGAACTTGCACCCAAAACAAAAACGAGAAAGCAATCCGAAACGTTAAGAAAAATGTAATACGCTAGTCAGGTAAGTGTGAATTTCATGATTGTACGTGAATTTGAAGAAGTTTCGGACAGCAAGTTCAAGTGTTAAATAACGTTAAAATCAGGTATGAGTATTCTTACTCTTGGTCCCTTTCCCAAGAGACCCTTAAGATACAGATAATTCTATTCTGAAACTAGGATTGTTCCCCATTACATGTTCCCTATCATGAGCTCCTATCACTTATGTTAGGTTGGTATGTTTGTTGGTCGATTAGGTATGAAGTTTGATTTTCGTGATAATGTGTTCACGATTATGCATTTGAAATTTTATGAACAATGAAGTATGTCTGCCGAAATTTTGTGAAAAATGTATGTGTATGCCGTGACATGATTTTTTATTTTAAAGCCTTAAAAATGATATGTTTTTATGGTTAAATTTTATGTGTGAATGCTTGTGTAAATCATGAAGTGTAAAAGTTGTGTAATGTTGCTGGATTTAATGGTAATTCTTGTCTTAATATAATCATAAATAGATTACACTTCAAGATGCACTAAATGATCCACGAAATACATTAAGAATTAACGTATGAATGATGATAAAAGAACCTAAAAATAGTAAATAAATTTCCAGCATTTTGTAGGTTGGGTTTGGTCAAAAAAAGTGGTAAAAAATAAAATGAGAAATGAATATAAAATAAGTGAGATCAGTAAGGACTGAACCCAAGAGATAATTACATGAAAGCTACAAAAAATCAACAAAAGATTGAGAGGAAAATTGATTGGAAGAGACAAAATTTCCAGCTTTTTGGAAATTTCTTGAAATTTGGAGTCTCGGCCAAGGATGAGGAAAATTAGCTATGTTTTATTTTTTTAAAAAATATGAGGTCATTGGGGATTAAACCCATGACCTCACCAAATGAAAATTACATAAAAATTTCATTAGAAAAAATGAAAGGAAAAATACATGTGGTGAGTGGGGATTGAACCCACAACCTCTTGAATAAATGAGAGAATTAGGAGAGAAAATAAAGGAAAAAATGAAATGTGGAGTGTGGGGATTGAACCCACAACCTCTTGAATGACTGAGAGAGTTAGGAGAAAAATAAAGGAGAAAATAAAATGTGGAGAGTGAGGATTGAACCCACAACCTCTTGAGTGGATGAGAGAGTTAGGAGAAAAATAAATGTAGAGAGTGAGGATTGAACCCACAACCTCTTGGATATGTGAGAAAGTTAAGAGATAAATTAAAATAAAAATAATGAGCTTGTGGGGGATTGAACCCACAACCTCCTTGCCTTGAAATGAAAAAGGATATGAGAACAAGAAATAAGTATTATGGGGTTGATGGGAATCGAACTAGGGTCTCCCGAATCTGAAAAATGCAATTATGAAGTTTAAAATAAGATTAAGTGTTGTTCAAGGAAATCAAATCGGGTTCCCTTGCCCAATTCCGTATTGACAGATGAGTCATACGTAAAAAAATATTTCATGAATGTTGCCTCTAAAGATCTAAATCAATACCTTGGCATATCTACAAGATGCATAAGTCATGTACCACATAATCTTGGGTAAACATGAATCACTTACACAAACTATGAATGAAGCCTCATTGCTTGTATATGTGGACTCATAAGTGTAGCATACGTATAAAAGTAAGTGAGCCTAAGATGTATGTGCTAAAATGATGTAACGCCAGAAGGGTTAAGTAAGAGTGTGATACACACTAAATGGCCAAGTGCATATGATGAAATGAACATTCACGTGAAGGGGTGAGTAATTATAAAAACCAAATGTGTGGAAGTTAATGAATGAATTAACAATATAATAAGAGGCTAATGTGAAAGATAAGAGCAATCTCAAATGAGACTAAGTAAATGTTACCTAAATATACTCACCTATGAGAGTGTAAAGCTAATGAAGAGACCAGTCTCTATGAATACTCTAATGAAAGTATTGAAGTCAATGCATACTTAATACTAATGATGAGATGAGAAATCATCTAATGAGCTATTATGTCCTCATGCTAGAAGACACATTCCGTGATGTATGAGTTGACCGTAATGGAATTTTATACTAAGCATCGATAGTGTAGCTATGGGCGGTGAAGCCTTCCTTCGGAAAGGGTGGAGGTTCACATAAATCTCATGAGATGAGAGTGGCATGCCGGGTATTGGTCTCCTTATATCTCCTACTCTTCGAGCCAATATAGGGATCTAACAGGGTTCAATTCCTTATATAAGCTAGCATGTTTTGGTTCATTTGGCCAGTGATTCAACCTCTTTTCGGTGTGGGGATTACACAATGGATTTCATGATGCTCACATTATCTATGTCGGTTATGGTTAAATTTCACAATGAAAGAATGAGACCAGCCTCAACGAATGCACATAATGAAATGAACGACACCAAAGGTATTAAGATAGGATAATCAAGAGGTGAGCTAGACTTAAGTAATAACACTAGGTTATTCTTGGTCATTTCATAGCAAACCCGATGATAGTCTTAAACTATATCCTAGGTATGACTGGTGGCTGCACTAGTATATGAAAGAGTGAAAATGAAGTATGTATGAATGAATGAACCAGACTTTGTGTTTGTTAAAAAAGGCTCCCTAGTTGAGGTTGATAAGCTCAAACTTACTTCTCAAATAAGAAGTAAAGCGGTCGTATTAAGTAATGAACCCAACTAATGAGGTTGGGATCGTTCCCACTAGGAAAATAGTTCAGACTTAACTTCAATCTTTTATTACTATTATTGAGTCACTTATTTCCTTAGAAAACAAAGACAATAAAAGGGGGGATTTTATTTCTTAATTAATGAAAATAATTAGCTAAATGAAAGTAGACAACTAACCAAATTCAAATGTTGGAGTTTAACAAAATTAATCAAAGTAACTAGGGTTTAAGTGTTCCCCACAGGTTCCTAACTTGATAATTCTAACTATAACAATTCTTTCCTAGTATCTTGCCTGCAAAGAGATAAGTTATGTATTTCTAAATCCCTTTGTCCGGCATCTAGAAAATTTCACTCCGCACCTTGGTCCAGCTACGTGTGTTGCTATACTAACCTATACCTTTACATCACATTAAGCATTGTATTCGATATTTGACTAAGTTAATACCTCGTACCAATCAATACTAGCCTATTAGATAGTATACACAAAATCTGTTTTGATAATTCTTTTCCTATTATCTACCTTCTTGGTCCGGTAAGTAGCATTAAGAGGAGTTCCAACGTTGTCCATCTATTAAAAATACTTCTAAGAGAAAGAATTATCAATACATTCAAGAAACTATTCAAGAATTAGTATTTTAGTTAGATTTTATCTTATTATTCACCCATGGTTCTCACAACCCTAGTTATGGAGTTTAGTTACCCATAGTCATAATCACAATATTCATATATCTAATATAAGAATTCATGCACTTACTTCAATGAGAAAAAATAAAATCCAAAAATTTACTTGATTTATTGACAAAATCACCATCAATCAACTCCAAAGAAAAGTGTAACAATCTAAAGTGTAATAATCTAAAGAATCTCTTCACAAAGAATCTAACATAAAAGTGTCTAATAACCAAGAGTCTAACTATATGAGAGTCTAACCCCAAAAACGAGGTTTTTCAAACTATTTATAAAAAACAAAAACCTAATCAAAGAAGGACTCTATCTGCTGAAAATCTATTAAAACGCGACTGGGTCAATGGACCTAGCGATTGGAAGTCGTGGTAACGACGGGCCGTCATGGACTCCATCGTTCCATACTTTGCAAATTCTTTTGCTGCTCTCTTCATTACCCTCGACAACAGGTATGATTGATCGTCACAGGCACAACGGTCCATCTAGTACTTCGTAACCCCACACTCTGTCAGACTTCCCCATCTTCCTTCAGCAGCTTCACTACGATGCCACCTACAAACCGTAAGAGGCACGACGGACCGTCACAAGCTCCGTAGGTGGTACTTTTCTGCATTTCTTGCTCAAAAACATGCGCATTCATCTTTAGACAGATTTCCTGCAAATAAAGAAAAACTTACATAAAAATTAATACAAAAAGGCTTTTGGCCACAAACTAAACTTAAGAAAAAAGAATTAAAAATACCATGAAACCACGGTATATCAAAACCCTCAACGTAAATTCGTTGTCTGTCCTCAAGCGACGCACTATGACACACTACAAAATCATTGTACAATAGTATCCATATTTTATCTTTCGCAATCATTTGGGTATCAATCCCGATCAGTCTCATCATATTTATGCATGTTATCACTATTAGGCTTGAATTATGTTGAATCAGACCATGACAAAGACTCACCACACAGTGACACCTTTCCTCTTTAATTTCTCAACGAGGTGCTAATATTTCCGGCATTGCAACTAGTGTCCTCACTTCAAAACAACATCTTCATTTTTCACACAATGATTTCAGTTTGAGTATAAGGATTACTTTTCAACACTAACTCTCAGAACAAATTCACAACTCATTCATACATATTTCCATAAGCTTGCCCTTATTTGCACTGTTTTATGTTCGCGATACAACTTTTAGGATCACAATAGGACTTTCTTAGCTTCTAACATAGGCTCAAGCTCAGGTAGGGTATATTTAGATATGTTTTAGTGAATTTTTTCCCTCCTTGACATATCGTCTAAACATACCACTTTTTATCATTTTATTTCGCCCAGATTCTCATATTCTTTCACCTTGCTATTTTCCCTTCTTTCTTCATTTGGGTAAGTGACTCTCTTCTTTTATTTCTTGTATTTATTGTATTTTTTAATTTCACTTTTCTTTCAACTGGTTCTTGAGTCACTTTACTTTTGTTCTTTCTCTCTCTTTGTTCTTTCAACCCACTTTCAAGAACATTCCTTATAATAGCCACCCTCAACTCATGGCTTTGCCATGAGTCAAAGTACACAATACCTTAAGTTCGCTAAGGTCCATAAAAAGGTTGTTTACTTCATTAGCCACCCTAAACTAATGCTTTTGGCATAAGCTGAGGTGCACATGTCTAAGGAGGGACCAGGGCCAACACATTATTCCCTGAAAAGATCAGTTAGGGTGAAAAAGAAACGTCTAGTTTAAGCTCAAATCATTTGGATCAAAGAAGGTTTAATTTCATTTTTTTTATTTAGGCTAAAAATGGGCAATATTGAACACGTGCCTATGATTCTTTCCTAATTGTCAATTACAACTTACTTTTAGTTGGACTAACCAGGAAAATTCTAGCTCACTACATCTATTAAAATCGTCCTCACACTAACTTGACATCTCATTACTCTACAAGATTATCATACACCTAGTTCGAATATTAGACTTAGGGCCATGAAGTGGTGTATCTCTATGTCATGATTAGAGCCACACATTTATTAATTACTATGCCTAGTCATGCATCATTTTCATTTCATCAGGATATCATTTTAGCCATCATGCTTCAGAGTTAAACTATGTACACAAGATATAGACATGCCGATTTCAATAAAAATAATCAGTTTCTTGGTGAAAAAGAACACAGGCAAGAAAACCTCAAAAGATGATAGTGAAATGGGATACTCAGACTTCACCCTAGCACTCACTTTCCATTTACCCCACCCTCAACAAAAATACATGCAATTGTCCCCAATGCATAAAAAATTGATATACGAGAGTGGTAGGTGAAGCATACCTGGGGCAAAGTGCCGACGATCAGCAAGTTGGTGGGTCTGGTTTCTCAGAACCCACTACCTCTGTAATCTGGACAGCCATAGTAGTGTTCTTATAAAAAACAACACTATCAGCAGTGCCTCCCACTATCACCACATCTGTGGAGCTAGATGCCCCAGCAGCTAACTTTACAGCCCTCATCCGACGCGCCTCCTCATTAGCAAGTAAGGCTCTTCTCACAACCTCCATCTTACGACACTCCTTCTTCCATGATCTACACTCATCCTCCTCTCGACCCCTATGCCTCTTGGCATGCTCTCGAGGGGTAGGTGGTGGAATCTCAGAAGTGGTGAATAAGGCCACCATCACTGTGTCCTTAGTAGGCTCTGCAGAAGGGGCATCAGACTCAGGAACCCTAGCCTTTAGGATCATATCAATGTCTGCTCGAAGATTCTCGACCGTAGACTGAAGGGTCGATACATCCACCTGAGGGTCTGGCCGGGCTAGCACCCACAACTCAAAAGCATCCAAGCACTGATGAACCTCAATGATATTCCACTCTGTGTGATGGACCATTCTCCGCTCCAAACGCTCTTCTGCCTCAGCAATAGACCTCTGCATCCTAGGCTGGATGTGACACAGAAGTGTAGCCATCTATGCCTCTAGTTTCTTTACCCTAGAAAGCGGTACCAGAGTGGGGAAAGGGGATGAGCTAGAGGAGATCGGGGCAGTGCTACTACCTGGGATAGACTCGATCTGGGTAGTGTCAATGGTTTCAGAAGCAGCCTGCATAGACGTGCAAGTTTGTGCTACCGTATCAGCTAGATTGTCACCAAAAGAAGGCAACTCTTGACGGGGCCATCTGCGTGGATCCAACTCATTGGCCTCATCCCTGATGATGCCAATATCAACAGTGCCTAACGGAGTCTTGAGAAAATCAATGTGCTAGATTGTCACACCTGCGAACCTGCATAAAGAAAATATCATGCACAGAAAAAGGTAAGTAGTTGTGACCTTAAACGCCCTCTTATGAATGAACGCCTGTAGAAGCCAAGCAAGGTCCACCTCAAACCCGGCTATCATCACCGCCATCAGTATTGCACGATCTGATGTGACTATATCAGCACTGTGGGGGAAAGGCAGTGGAGGATAATCAACCATAAGAACTAAGTCGTGAAGGTCAGGTTAGCCTTGTTGACTCCCCTTGGCTCGGTTACCCAGTCGGCACCCTCTCAATCAACAGACAAGTGCAGGGCCATCCACCTCTTGGTGGTGTCTCTCAGCAAAGGATCACGTAAGAATTGGCCATATTTGATAATTTTCCACTGGTATTCGAACTCGGCGGTGAGAGGGGTCCGGTTGGCATCAAGATCCTACTCGTAAAGATACTGGCGGATGGCAGGCTGGGAGATATCAAATTGAATGCCACGTACTCGGACATGCTCAAGTGGGGCCTGTTTGGTGGGGGCAGCCCACCTATCAATCTGTGATCTGAGAGTAGCCACATATGAGGCGTAGAACTCTCGGACCAACTCTTTACTATAACGGCCTAAAAAACGCACTGTCCACTCAAGTCGGTATCTGGTGAAGAGGTTGTGGATCTCTGGCATGGTAGGGAGACTTCTCGTAAGGACCCTCTTTTCCAATGTAAGGGTCCGTGTCATGACTCCTTTATCATTTACAAACTTTGCGTATGAATAAACATGATACTGCCCGTCGACACACCACAATTTAGGCTGGTCGGTAACCGGGGTATGAGCACGAGTTAGTGAACCGGGAGAGGATTCAGAACTGTAAGCCTCATCAGACGAGGTAGACTGTGTAGCTATGGTGGGTGAAAGGACTTCATTACACCCGGAGGATTCCTCTGACCAGGAAACTCCTAAGGAGCCAAACGCTCCTTCTTCATGAGTAGCTGACCCAGAACGTGTGCCTGTCAGTGTGCGCTCCTCATCATACTGGGAGGCAGTGACTATGCCAGACGCCACCTTTTTGGGCATGGCTCTGGCAGCACGTGCAGCTCGGGATGGAGTGGCAGTGCCAGGGGGCACGTACTCAGGGTCACGCGTATCATCAGAGCCAATGACCAGGCGGGCAGACGGGGCGACATACTTTGATTTCCCACGTGCGTAAACTTGATCTTTTTTTTTTGTGCCATAATAGATAGTACCTGTAAAGAATCAATATTAGTACGAGAAGGAGCAAACAAGACGAACAAAATCAAAAACCAAATAAATATAAGAGCTAAGCTGTAATGACTTTTCTGTAGTAACAGTGAAAAACGACGGACCAAGTGACAGTTCGTCGTGAGTACGACGAACCGTCATGGGGTCCATCATGTATAACTTAAACTATGTTTATATGGAGACCCTTGAAGGAAAGTCTCTGACAAGTATGACAGATAAGCAGGACGGACCGTCCTGACAATGACGGTCCATCGTCGATGTCCGTGGTGGAGACCCTTAGGAGAGGGGTCTCTAATCGTCACAATGGTTGTTCAGGATGGACCATCGAGGATGTGAAGGTCCGTAGTAGATGTCCGTCAGAGGACACTTAGAAAAAGTATGGAGACCCTTAGGAGAGGGATCTCTGACTGTCACGACAGTTGTGAAGGATAGACCGTTGAGGATGTCACGATTCGTTGTAGATGTCCTTTAGAGGACACTTAGAAAAGTATGGAGACCCTTAGGAGAAGGGTCTCTAACCCTCGTGACGGTTATGTAAGACGGACCGTCGCGGGTATGACGGTCCATCGTAGATGTCCGTAAAAGGACACTTGGAAAATGTTGGAGACCGTTAAGAGCAGGGTCTCTGACAACCAGAACGGTTGTGTAGGACGGACCGTCAAGGGTATGATGGTCCGTCGTATATGTCGGTAAGAAAACACTCAGAAAAAGTGAGATACCCTTAGAAATAGGGTCTCTGACAACCAGAACGGTTGTGCAGGATGGACCGTCGTGGGAAAGACCGTCCGTCGCATGTGATCATTGGTGGACACTTGGAGAAAATTGGATTGTGGGGTGTTGGGGGTGTTGGCACGGACCCTATGACGGTCTGTCGTGGGTACGACGGGTCCATCATCATGGTCTCCGTCTGTCATTCAGTGACATAACTGAGGATGCCACACTCATCCTCCGTGACTCACATGGAATACTTAGTGTTAACCTATACGTTTCTACCCAAATACCTAGTAGACTAGCAATGCTAAATCACTTATTTCTAGAGTCTTAACAAGGTAATTTAATGATTCTCAACCTAGGTAGATAAAATTGGATCAAAAAATGAAGACACATCAATAAGAACTAGGCTAATAATAATTGAAAAGCAAAAATGCGATGTAAATGGGTACGAATCAGAGACACATACCTAAGAATTTGAGATAAACATGCGAGGAAGGTACTTGGTGATCAAGACCAGAACCACAGCAGCAGACTCCGACTATTAAAGAGTAGATTTTAGGAATTGCAAAATTTGGGGAAATGATTGGTTGAAAGAGAGGTAGGAAATGGGAAGTGTAAAAGGGAGGGAATGGGAGAAAGAGGGAAAGAAACCTTACAAATTAAGGGGTGGGGATTTTATAGGTTTAAAATTTTTAAAAGTTCCCAGCCGGGTTGGGTCGGGTACGCTCATTAATGATGCGACGAGTACCCTATGACAGTCCGTCACAAATGCGATGGTCTGTGATTGGTTCCGTCGCGTGTGCCCTAGTGTAGAAAATAAATGAAAGAGGTACCTGGCATGACAGATTCATGCGATGGTCCATCGCGTTTGTGACGGGCCGTCGATGGGTCCGTCAATGCCTGCTGCAGAGTGATTTTTTGCAGAATTTCCTGATGATGTTCCAGCAAACTTAAAACACATAAGCAGAAAATGCTATAATTACTAGAAAGAAAAACTATAAGTATTGGGTTGCCTTCCAACAAGTGCCTAATTTAACGTCGTGGCACGACCGAGGACACTTGATTACTCAACCTTCATCAAGATGGTATGCCTCGATCACTTCATTTGCCAATTTAGTATGCCCAAAATAGAGTTTTATTCGTTCTCCATTCACCTTAAACCGCACTCCCTCCTTGGTTTCTAACTCAACTGCTCCATGGGGGAATAATTGGGTAATCAAGTAAGGGCCAGTCCATTTTGACTTGAGCTTGTTTGGAAGCCAACACAACTTAGAATTGTCTAAAAACACCAAATCCCCAACCATAAACTCTCGTTTTAACTTTTTAGGTCATAATCCTTCTTCATCTTTTCTTTGTAGGATATAACAGATACCGATTGGACCTCACCACTCTTCCTCGTGGACCTATAAATGTTGAAGGTCGCTTTTCCATTGTTCAGCTGAAATTTCATCTGCCCCTTTTCCATATCAACTAAGGCTCTACCCGTAGCAAGGAATGGCCTCCCAAGAATAATAGGCACTTCAAAATTGACTTCAGAATCAATAATAACAAAATTTGCTGGAAATATGAATGACTCCACTTTCACTGTTCGATCGTCCTTCAGTAGGCGCATGGCAGTGGGCTTTGGATCTCCCAAACCCAAATTCTTCTAAATCGAGAGGGGTATGAGATTTATGCTTGCCCCCATATCACATAATGCTTTCGAAAAATGTAATGACCCGATTGTAATAGGAATAGTGAACGCACCCGGATCTTCTTTCTTTTGTACGAGAGATCTTGTAGCACTACAAGGCTGCATTCTATCATCATCCTCGAGAGTGACCGATCTTTTCATTGTAAACAAATTTTTCATAAACATGGCATAACCAGGCATTTGTTCTAGAGCTTCTAATAAAGAATTATTGATAAAAAGGTGCTTCAACATTGTTATAAAACGCCGATATTTAATATCCTCATTCTTTTTCACTAATCTCTGAGGAAAGGGGGGTGGCCTAGGCATGGGAATTACCTTTATAGGCACGCCAACATTTTTTCCAGAGTTATCTTCTACTTCACCACTACCATCTACCACCTTATAATTATTTTTATCACTTTTTCTTCCTTAGATGGCATAGGTGGGTCAATGGTCTGCTTACCACCCCGAGTAGTGATTGCCATATAGTGTCCGTCATTTTTTGGGTTTTGTACAGTGTTGCTAGGAAGAGTGCCCGGTTGCCGTGTGTTCACAGTCGCAGATGATTGGGCTATTTGCAACTCAATCTACTTAATCAATATTGCATTTGTATCGACTTTCTGCCCAATATTCGCTAAATCACTCCTTAAATCTTTAATGTGCTCATCATTAGCATCGAACCTCCTAATAATTTTGTGCAACATATCCTCAACTCGCTCCATACTATCTCCACCATCCCTAGAAGTAACTTCACGATTTTGAGGAGGGACATAGGGCCCATTCCTATCATTTCTGTTACCATAGTTACTTGTGTTGAAGTTGTTGTCGCGGTTGTAATTTCCTTCTCGAACATAATGACTCTCATGGTTATAGTTACCATAGATCCTACCTTGGTTCCCTTGACTTTGTCGCCAATTCTCCTTATTAGAGCCTTGGGCACTCGATCGGAAACCCCCCGTCTTCTCATTTACCGCATAGGGATCCTCCTCATAATAGCATTCATCATTTGGTGATGGTGGTTTAGACAAGTAGTTGATTACATTTATCTTTTCTGCACCATCAGTGCCATGTTTTAATACCAACCCAAGCTCAGTTCTCATCTGAGCCATCTCTTCACGAATATCATATGTGGCTATGTTGTGAGTGGATTGCACTACGAAGGTATTTCTCCCAGTATCTGACTTCCTAGTACTTTAAGCTTTAGTGTTCTGGGAGATTTTCTCTAACTTTTCAGCAATCTCAGCATAAGGACACTCCCCATAAGAACCACCCGTTATAGTATCCAACACCGCTTTATTATTATCACCCTGTCCCCGATAGAAGTATTCCTTCATTGACTCATAATCTATGCGATGATTAGGGACGCTTCTCTTAAAAAGAGGTGAATCTATCCCAAGAACTACTAACTGACTCTCCTGGTAGTGCCACAAATTTTTTCACTCTGTCTTTGTGGTTTAGTTTCTTGAAGACCGGGTAGTAGCGTGCTAAGAAAACGTCCCTTAGTTGGTTCCAAGTGAAAATTGAGTTATAAGGGAGCTCAGTGAACCAAATAGCAGTCTCCCCCGTCAACAAGAGAGGAAACACTCTTAGCCCTATTACATCCAAGTACAAGTCAGGCCTCTCTACACAAATTTTAAAAACTGCTCTTACCTTAGCCTTGAAAACAAACCTCTGGCAGTGAGCATTTGCATCAGGCTACTAGTTACCAATAAGGTGTGGCCTGGCGGTTAAGGGGGCAAGAAAAGTGTCCCATCAGAGTCGGCTATATTGTCATAGTCTATGTATTATTTTTAGGGACGTGGAGGGGGATTTTTTCCACTGTGTTGGTTTTCACCCTGAGCATTGGGTAATAACTTACCATGAACATCAACCGAAGCTGGGATGCTCTAGTTTGGATCATTATCATTAATGTACATGTTTCGATTCATATTGCATAGTGTATGCTCTAATTCGTGATCGTAGGGAAACAAGTGTTCTCTTCTTCTCCGTGTATTTGGCATTCAAGGAAGACAGTTCTGTTAGAATCAAAATTAATAAACAAAGTAAAATTAAGAAAATAACTACTAAACTATATTACTTTCCCCAGCAGCGGCGCCAAAATTTTATACTCTCAAACTTACTTCTCAAATAAGTAGTAAATGGTCTTATCAAGTAAAGAACCCAACTAATCGTTCCCACGAGGAAAACAGTTCAGACTTAACTTCAATCTTTTATTACTATTATTTAGTCAATTATTTCCTTAGAAAACAAACACAATAAAAGGGGGGGTCTAGTTCTAAATGAATGAAAATAATTAGCTAAATCAAAGTAGATAACTAACAGATTCAAATGTTGGAGTTAAATCAATTAATAAAAGTAACTAGGGTTTAAGTTCTAACCAAATGTTCCTAACTTTATAATTCTAACTATAACAAATCTTTCCTAGTATCTTGCATGCAAAGTGATAAGTTATGTATTTCAAATCCTTGGTTCGGCATCTAGAAAATTTCACTCCGCACCTTGATCCGTCTACGTGTGTTGCTATACTAACCCTTACCTTTACCTCATATTAAGCACTGTATTCGATATTTGACTAAGTTATTACCTCGTACCAATCAATACTAGCCTATTATATAGTAAACACTAAATCTATGTTGATAATTCTTTTCCTATTATCTACCTCCTTGGTCCGGCAAGTAGCTTTAAGGCGAGTTCTAACTTTGTCCATCCGTTAAAAACACTTCTAAGCAAAAGAATTATCAATACATCAAAGTCACTATTCAAGAATTGTTATTTTAATTAGAGTTTATCTTATTATTCACCAATGGTTCGCACAACCCTATTATGGAGTTTAGTTACCCATAGTCATAATCGCAATATTCATATATATAATATAAGAATTCATGCACTTACTTCAATGACAAAGAATAAAATCAAAAATTTTACTTGATTAATTGATAAAATCACCGACAATCAACTCCAGAGAAAAGTGCAACAATCTAAAGTGTAATAATCAAAATAATCTCTTCAAAGAGAATCTAACATAAAAATGGCTAATAACCAAGAGTCTAACTATATGAGAGTCTAACCCCAAAAAGAGTTTTGTCGAACTATTTATAAAAAACAAAAACCTAATAAAAAAAGGACTCTATTTACTGAAAATCTGTCAAAACGCGACTGAGTCAACGGACCTCGCGACGGGTCGTCGTGGTCACAACGGGCCGTCGTGGACTCCGTCGCCACATACTTTGAAAAGTATTTTGCTTCTCTCTTCATTACCCTCAACGGCAGGTATGACGGATCGTCACAGGCACAACGGTCCGTCGAGGGTTTCCGTTCGATAACGCTTAAACTCTTGGAATTTGGGTACTAGGACTACTTCTTTGATCATCACGACGAACCAGCTAGAAAAACATTCATGGCTACGACGGTCCGTCATGTACTTCATAACCCCACACTTGGTAAGACTTCCCCATCTTCCTTCAGCACCTTCACTACGATGCCACCTAAGGACCATCACAGGCACGACAGATCGTCACAAGCTCTGTAGGTGGTACTTTTCTACATTTCTTGCTCAAAAACTTCCGCGTTCATCTTTCGATATATTTACTCTAAATAAAGAGAAACTTACATAAAAATTAATACAAAAAGGCTTTTGGACACGCACTTAACTTAAGGAAAAAATATTAAAAAAACCGTGAAACCACGGTATACTAGAGTTCCCATATGTTGAGCCCTAATTTTGGGAATTCCTATTGTCAAGTCCACGATTCCAAGGTCTCAAGCATATAAAAGAATGATATGAACTATGTCATATGATATGTGTAATATGTTATGTGTTGTTTGCAAAATGATAAGTATGATGATACATGCTACTCCCATGGCATTACTTTCCTAATATAAAATTGGCAAGTCCACTGACTTGACTTTCCATAATTCATATCGATAGGAAAGAGCTCTTATTTATCATGCATATCCTAGGTGTGTGCTTGCATATACCCATACTTAGTACAAGTGTGTACTAATCCAATATAACTCCACATTTTTAGGTGAATGCACAGGTGGATGTTAGAGCTTAAAGGTCGACGATGAAATTATTCAGATGTGGATCATTCATCCAGATTTGGTAGGCCCTCATGCTTTCGAGGACGCTTGCTCATTATATTCTAGATTAGATATAGGTTTGAGTTAGTGGAGTATGTTCCATTAGCATTTCTTTCACATCTTATTTCAGACATTGTATTGGTGCCATTTTGGCAAGTATACACTTAATGCAGTATGGAACTATTTCTTTCATTTGATGTTCTCAACGTTAGATGGTTGATTGTGAATGTTTATGAGCTTAAGTAAAATGTCTTATATGAATGTTAAGTAATAAAAAGTTCAAATTTTTGGCTAAAATAAACCTAGATGAAGTAACGATGATGTATGTAGGATTGTCTGCGACTCGTGAGAGGTTACCGACACCGATCTCGTCTATGTCTAGATTCCGGTCATGACAAAATTGTGGGTTACTTGGTATTGACTTAATGTTGATGAAATATGGTTTAGATTTCTATTGGCTTTCTAATGATGTAAAAATTGTGTTCAAATTATATCTAGGTTGTTTTAGATTGATGAATATTTATTGAATTGACCTAGTTCAATGATTATTATAGTTTTATGTGGAAATGTTGTTCATGGCCATTGTTAAGGGCCTGATAGTATTGAATTGCATAATTTAGCTCGAATTAAGGTGTTGAGGATGGATTGGTCATATGCTGACCTTTTCCCTTTATTTTGATGTTGTTTATACTTAAATTATGTTGTGATTGGTATTTTTCACTTATGGTGGCGGTGTTATGTGATTTACTTGCAATTGACGTGGCCTTGTCGGAATTACTTTATGCAATATGATGATCGTGGCCTTGTTGGCACTACTTGAAATAATGTGGATATTTTTGAAGTTGATTATATGAAGCATGTTGATATTTATCTACATGATAATCAATGTGAAAGTATATGTGTTCTGTTGATGTTATGTAGGTGATCATTTTAGACTATGACTATGTGCTTATATGTGTAGTCTTAGAGTTGATGCATGCTTGTTCCTACTTGAATATATGAGTATATAATGATTATATTAATGTTTTTGTAGTAATGTATAGGGTGACATAAAGATGTTAAGGGGTCATCCTAAGTTCTTTAAAGAATGATATGCTATATGTGATAAGGTGAAAAAAATGTAATGTCTTGTTTAGTATACTTGTGTCCCTTACTTAATATATGAATGA
The DNA here is from genome assembly GCA_027705065.1 of Solanum peruvianum. NCBI lineage: Eukaryota > Viridiplantae > Streptophyta > Magnoliopsida > Solanales > Solanaceae > Solanum > Solanum peruvianum. The sequence goes on along the minus strand of JAKWJD010001766.1, from coordinate 51,591,441 downwards.
ATGTTATGAGATTATGATATATCATGACGAGATAACTTAGTGTACTATTATCATGTAGGAATGAAAGATATGTGAGACCTTAGAGGATGTTAAGAAGGTCATGTATGTGGTAAAGGTTATGTTATAAATGTTGAAGTCGACAGTCGTAATGGTATTTTTCATGTAAGGAACTGGTGGACTTAAGGTTAATTAGATGGAACGACATCATATTAATCCTTAGGAAAGTTATAATGAGTTATACTAGTCTCCATTTAAAGGTAGTCCTAGTGGACCTCTTTGGTACGGTGAATGTGATTAGGTTATGAACTAGGTAAGGAACCTCTTCATGTGATCCTTTAATTTAATTACTCTATGAGAAACAAGTCTAGCACCGAGTGATTATGTCATGGGAAGTAGCTCTACTTGAGAATGAGACTACAGTACAATATACCTCTACTTGAGAATGAGACTGGAGTGCATAAAAACCCTTCATATTCCTTAACCATGTGCCTACATGGGATGTTTCCTAGAGTTACCCTTAGAAAGTATAACACCCTTATCGGAGTAGGTTAGAACTCCGGATTTCATGTCTAGCTATCAGGGTCTATGTCAATTATTGCCTATTCTCATCATTTGGGATACTTACTAGCATTAAGAAGTTCTATGAAGTTTAGGTGGTGGTATGGGACACTATCTAGACATTGCTTAAGACCATTATTTGAATGTCCCTAGGTCTTGTGTAAGACCATTCTTTGAATGTCCTTTATGTGATGCATGAGTCTCTTAATGAACTAAGGACTTATGTTATGAAGTATGTTAATGGAATAAGTACTTATCTAGAGTTGTTAAGGTTTGTCTAGTTAAGGTGGAAGGGGGTATAAGAATGATCACTTCGTATCTTACCTAGATGAGTCATAAGAATGACTCTAGTTAGGGATATGTGGATTATGTGGATATGATCCGATCTTCGGAAGTCTCAAGGATTATTTAGGTAGTCTTGAAGAGGTCAATCCTGGAAGTTATCTTCTTGATCTACTTAAGTAAGTCTTTTGATAGCCTTTGATGAGGAAATATCATATTATTTATATGTTGATATGTTTGACGTCTTGAAGTGTGTATCTGACTTATTATAAGTGTTCTTGAGGGTCATTTAGGTATGCTTAGGGAGGTTGTATGGACAGTCTCTCTTTGTGTTGCTTAAGTGGGTCTTAGGATAGCTTTTAGTGAGAAGACTACATTCTAGAAGAAGTTAAAAGTGAAGAGAAAGTACTTCATTGTACTGTAAAGTGAAGCTACTGTAAATTTCTTCCAAAAATATGTTAAATTACTTAAATGTTATATTATATGTTTCTAAGTTGTTAAATGTTTTTCTTATGATTATGATATAATTTTTAAATTAAAAGAATGCACATTTTGAATAAATGTCCGTTTTCATTATTTTCATGTATTATGTCATACTTAGTACATGTGGTTGTACTAACTTCATGCTTTTATCTATCTCTATAGTTGCTTGTAGGTGAGGAGAATTTGGGAAGGAACACTTGGTCCATAGCATCGTCCAAGAGAAGTTGAAGTATGTATTCATTTGACTTGAGGGCATATATGTCTTTTATATTTTGTATAAGAAGGATGATAATAGACTAAGTATTTTTATATTAATATTGTAAATACGTCGTGTCCCAACTATTCTTGTGTCATAAGTTTGATGAGATTGAGACTTATTATTTCTTATGAATTTATATGAAGGAGATTTTTATAGACTATGATATATTTTGTTTAAAGTTTTAATTCTACAATGTTTTTCAGTATGTTTATGCAATAAATGATAAGTAACGGCTTATACAAGACCTCAGAGAGGTCAAGTATGCCGGTAGCAATCCGAGATTTCCCCTAACTTCTAGGTTGTGGTTTGGGGATGTGACAATTTCTAAGGGATGTCTCTAGCATATTGTGAGGGTTAAGGACCTAGAATCCCAAGCTCTTTCTTTAGAGTCGGCCCCCGTATTAAAGGATTTTCCAAAAGTATTTCTCGAAGACATACTTGGGATTCTTCCTGAACAGGAAATAAAATTCGGTATTGACTTATTGACGGATACGAATCCCATTTCATTTCCTCCTTATCGGATGGCTCTAGCCGAATCGAAAGAATTGAAGACTCAACTCAAAGATTTACTAGACAAAGTTTTCGTATAACCTAGTATTTCTCCAAGGGGCGCTCCAGTGTTGTTTGTGAAAAACAAGGATGAGTCCCTTAAGATGTGCATTGATTACTGACAACTAAAAAAGGTTGCGAAAGAGAATAGGTATCCTCTCCCTAGGAATTTCGACTTGTTTGATCAACTACAAGGGACAAACTACTTTTTAAAAATTGATTTGAGAATGGGATATCACTAACTTAGGGTGAAAGGTAAAGATATACCCTAAATAACTTTCAAACTAGGTATGGTGATTATGAGTTCCTAGTTATATATTTTAGTCTAAACAATGCCCCCACGACTTTTGTGGACCTCATAAATAGAGTGTTGCGGAATTATCTTGAGTCTTTTGTATCTGTCGTCATTGATTATATCTTGGTATATTCTAAGAGTGAGGATGAGCATATGAATCATTTGAGTATAGTATTGCAAGTCCTAAAGGAACATCATCTCTTTGCTAAATATAGTAAGTGTTAATTTTGGTTGAGGTTGGTTGCATTTATTGGTCATATTGTCCCAAGTGAGGTTACAGAGGTCGATCCAATATAAACAGAAGCGGAAAAGAATTGTCCCAGACATGTGACTACAACTGATATTCAATGTTTCTTGGGTTTATTCGGGTATTTGAGGAGATCTGTTAATCGGTTTGCATCCATTGTTTCTCCTTTGACAACCTTAACCCAATAGAAACTTAAGTTTGAATGGTCGAAAGCTTGTGAAAGAATTTTCAAAGAGTTACAAGATAAGCTTACCTCTTCTTTGGTGTTGACTTTATCGGAGGGCACCAAGGGTTTTTATAGTATATTATGAAGCTTTTCAAATAGGTTCGGGTTGTTTTCTTATGCAACAACATAAGGTGATAGCATACGCATCCAGACAACTTAAGGTGCATGAGAAGAACTATTCAACTCATGATCGTAAGCTGATAGCATACTCTTTCTTTGAAAATATGGAGGCATTACCTATATTGTGTCCATGTGGATGTGTTTACGAACCACAAAAGCCTTCAATATGTTTTCACTCAGAAGGAGTGGAATCTCTGACAAAGAATATGGTTGGAACTTTTGAAGGATTATGACATGAGTGTTCTTTACAACCCCGGCAAGGACAATGTGGTTGCGGACGCTCTACGTCGAATGTCAATGTGTAATTTAGCCCATGCTCCCGATGATATAAAGAGTTAGTTAAAGAGGTTTATAGATTGGCTCAATTGGTTTATATATATATATATATATATATATATATATATATATATATATATATATATATATATATATATATATATAGTGCATGATAACTCCAAATCATCTTTAGTGGTGGAGGTGAAGTCTAAGCAACACCTTCATCCTCTTTGATGGAATTGAAGGAATTAGTTGTTAACAAGTTTAATGAATCATTCTCCCAATGTAGATTGTGTGTACCGGATGTAGATGGTCTAAGGGGACAAATTTTGGAAGAGGATCATGGTTCCCGATATTCCATTCATCTGCGTGACACCAAAATGTATTTTGATCTTTAAGATGTCTATTTGTGGGATGGTTTGAAGAGAGATATAGCGGATTTTGTGGCTAAATTTCTAATCGTCAACAAGTTAAGGCTGAACGTCAACATTCTGGTGGTTTAACTCAAGCGATGGATGTCCCTACTTAGAAGTGGGAAGATATCAATATGGACTTTGTAGAGGGTTTTCCTCGAACTCGTAGGCAAAATGATTCAATATGGGTTATTGTCGATAGATTGACAAAATCTGCCCTCTTTATTCCCGTCAAATCTACTTATTTGATGGAGGAATATACAAGGTTGTACCTTAATAAGATTGTTAGTTTGCATGGGATCTCTTGTCCATCATCTCGGATAGTGCTCAATTCACTTCTCATTTTGGAGGTCTTTTAAAAAAGGGATAGGTACTCAAGTGAAACTTAGTACAAATTTTCATCCTCAAACGGATGGTCAAGAGGAACGTACCATAAAAACCCTAGAGGATATGTTAAGAGCTTGTGTTATTGATTTTAAAGGTAATTGGGACGATCACCTACCATCGATAGAGTTCTCCTATAATAATATCTACCATTGGAGTATTTCCATGGTACCATGTGGAGAACTCTATGGTAGGAGGTTTAGGTCTTCAGTTGGTTGTTTTGAGATAGGTGAGTCTTCACTCCTTGATTTCGAGATAATGTATGAGGCATTAGAAAAGGATATGATGATAAGAGAAGGTTGAAAACATCCTATAGTCGGCAAAAATCTTTTGCCGGCAATATAAGAAGACTTGAATTAGATGTAGGTTACTGAGTCTACTAGAAGATTTCACCCATGAAAGGGGTGATGAGATTTGGTAAAGAGGTTAAGCATAATCCCCAGTATGTGGGTCCTTATGATATAGTGAAGTGGGTCGTAAAGGTTTCTTATGAGTTGAAATTACCATGTGGAATAGCCTCGGTTCATCCCATATTTCATGTCTACATGCTTAAGGAATGTATAGGTGACCTGGTATCCATTCTCCCAATTTAAGGGTTAGGAGTGTATGAGAACCTTTCTTATGAAGAGGTTCTGGTTGAAATTCTATATCGCCAAGTCAAGATGTTGAGGAACAAAGAGGTGGCCTCAATAAAAGTCATATGGATAAACCACCAACATGGGAGGCCGAGGCCAGTATAAAGTCCCGTTATCCTCATCTTTTTCCTCAAAATTCTAGACAAAGTTAAGGTTAGTAGTTCCTCTCAAAATGAATAAATAATGAATAATGTGAATTTAACTTGATTTTCAAGGTATGTGCATATTTATGTAAAGTTTCATGATAAAATGAGTTTTTCATGAAAAATACTCTCTTACTTAACTTGCACTTATTTGTGTTATGTGTATAGTTACCTTCATGAAATGGTAGTAAGCATGTTTAATGTTTTCTTGAAAGAAGGTTTGCAAGGCAAGTCTTGATGTTTATGTTGAGCTCATGTTGATGTTGACAAGATAGTTCCTCATTATGTGATATGAAGTGTTGATCTCTTATATGTGGTAAATTGTTATTTGAGTTGCTATGTGTGATGCCATATTTATGTGTTTAGTGGAGTTTTGAAGTACTCCTATGGTCCTTGACTCATAATGTTCTTATGTTCTTGCTACTTTGTTGGTTGGGTTGCCAGTATTGAGTCTCACTCTCTCCCTATAAAAAGGATTTAGGTGTCATTTGGGGATGAATGTTCCCAAGGGGGGGATAATGTAACACTTCGAAAGTCCATGACTTAGTCTAGAGCCTCACTTGAAAAACTGAACTCTAAAACAGTGTTTCTAAGCCTAAACTAATGTAATCAACCCAATTAGAAAGTGTTAGAACTAAAACCTCAAGAAACGACCATGACGTCTGGAGATTTGTGAAAGGTGAGCTAGTGTGCCTTGGTGTGTTTCATGGGGTTATACGAATCGAAATTTAGTCAGATTTGGTAAAGAGTTTTAAAACACATATTAGAGTGTGTTAGGATCAAAACATCTAGGTACGACTCCCCAAGAACCACCTTAAGGGTACTTGAAGAGGAACCTAACATTTGATCCTAAAAGTTGTCATTTGACACTAGCAATCGACGAACCAAACGACAAGCCATCGATGGGTCGAAGACCCATTGATGGAGCTGTTGGTTCAAACTTATCCATATCCCAAAAATCCCTAAAATTAAGGTCTATGACAGAAACCACTGATGACCAGTACGGGGCCGTGGTTTGGTCAACAGATTATCGACGTGACTTGTCGATTGGAGACTTGGTTCACTGTCAAATTTTGGTCAAAGTAAGGTTAATTCGATAATTAGTTAATAAATTATTTAAGGGTTAATGTGTGGTTGATTAAGTTAGTTTGGTACTATAAAAGATTTGTAAGTCATTATACTAACCTAACACCCCATTATTTTCCAAACTCAATTTTCTCAAATGCTCTCTACACTTTCTCTCTCTATTCCAAAGACCACCATAGATGACCAAGGTCCAAGATTTATTAGGGATATAATAATAACGTTTTGTACATCATTATTCAAGGAATAATAATGTATGGAAGCTAATCACTCTTCGAATATATTTCCCCAAGAGGCTCTTCAAAATTGGTTTCTAAATTTGTGTAAAACTTGGGTTTTCATCAAATTTTGTGAATTGTATTTCAAATTGATATAAGGTTGAATTACTTTGGTTTATATTGATAGATTATGATTGGTTATTGGTAAATTGTTGTAGTTCTTAGTGTTTGACCTAGTTATTAGAAACAATCCATGAATGAACCTTTTCCCTTACCCTAGCTATAAATTGGACTTGTAGATGATTAGTGTTGTTGGAATTTAATACTTAATTTTTTAAATTCACTATTATATGATGATGATGAGTTAGTTTATGGATGAATATATTTGAATTTAGGGTAACATATTGAAGGACGTTTTGGAAGCTATTGGCATGCCTTTCTATGACTAGATGTTCTCTACTTTAATAATAATGGTTTATTCTTGACGATGATGTTCAATTGAAGTGTGATTATTTTAATATAATAGGAAGATGATGATATTATGAATATGATGGCATGATATGGATACGTTGAATTGTGAGATCTTGATAAAGGTACAATCATGCAAGGTTGAATGTGATTGTCTTTTGTGCCTTATTATGATATGACTATGATATGATGATATCACTAAATTATGGGTTGTAATGAAAGGAAGTTTTCATGCAATACCTAATGAGCTAATGAAATGATAATACAATGGGCTAGTCTACTATGTCCTATATTAAGATTTGATGATTATGAAAAGCTTAAAGACATTTCAAAAAGGGTCTTTAACTTAGCCAAGCGAACTATATATGAGAGGTGTCCTTTACCAATGAGGGAAGTTAGGTTTACAATGGTTCTCATTATGGGGACTAGAATTTTATTGCGCATAAAATGGGTTTCCAATACATATCTCCTAGTTCCTTAACTATGTTGCCCCCAAAGGAAAACTAGTTAGTGGATCCACCTAGAATGCTATGTTCATGTTTTGGTTCTACCTTGGCAAATAGAGCACTTTCTTTCAGTGTAGGGTTTTATGACACCGGATTTCATGTTTAGGTCACATGGTCTAATGTCGGTTAAGGTGATTGTTCCCGAAAGTAAAATAAATGAATGAAGTAATAAAGATGAACTTTAACTAGGGTGACTTAAGGGATTCTACTTAGTGTAGCTAAGGGTATGGGACTTTACCTATCCATTGCACAAGTTGACCTTGAAGGGAGTCCTAAGAGGGTGTTCTTATGTGCTTATATTATGAGCGAAGTTCAAATGTTGACTTCACATGATGATGATCTTATATAATGTTGACTTCATTGAAGAACATGATATGGGTCTAAATTGTTATATATACGATGATGATTATGCATGATATGATGAAATATGAAATGAAGACATTGCTTGTAACATAATCTCCCTTTAAGCATGATCTTATGATCATTGACTTGTATATGCTCTTATATGTGCATAAAAAGTGACTTATAGCATGGTTTTGAACAAAATGTCCCTATAAACATGAATTCAATAGTTTTACTTGCATATGTTTCCAAACATAGTACACGTGATTTGTACTACCTCATATTCTTTAAAATTCTACAAATATGTAAGTTCAGGCCATTGTAAAGCTTTTGAGGCCAATTATAAGGAAGACTTGGATATCTATCCCAAGTTATTGGTGAGTCCTCAAAGTTCAAGGATGATGTCATTTTCTATCTTCATTAGTATTGTCTATGCCTAAAGACATTTGTTATTTCCTTATGTTGAGACTAAGTTGTAAGCCTATATATGGCGTATTATACTAGTGTAAGGGCTATGCCTAAACTTTCTAATTCTCTATTAGATGGTTATATGTTAGACTATTATTAGACAACTTTATGAATTGGCTTATATTGCATAAATGAGAAGTCTATGTACACTTCATAGGACAGGAGTCTGTGTAAACTTTATATATGATAACGAAAAGTTTATGTATACTTTATTACGTAAAAGTTTTAAATTTTTTGCATTTTCTTGACCTATGATATGTGATGATGTATGCTAAGGGCTAGTCTAAGGCCTCTTTGAGAACGAAGACGACAGTTACGTCTAGGTGGTGCTCTCCGATCGTGACAGCCACATCAGCGGATATATATTCAACTTTATATATATATATATATATGTGTGTGTGTGTGTGTGTGTGTGTGTGTGTGTGTGTGTGTATGTATGTATGTATATGTATATATATATATATGTATGTATATGTATGTATGTATGTATGTATATATATGTATATATATGCATATATATATATATATATATATTGATAATGAGAAGGAAATTAAATATAAAAAAAAAATATTTTATAAAAAACATTAGAATAATAAAAGTTAAAACTAATAATAGAAATAAAAGTAAGAAATTAAAAAGTGATCAACTTGTAATTACATTATGTATTTTAACTACAATTCACAACACACCCCTATGAATTGAAGAGTGTAAGTACATCCTTAAAATTACACCAAGCTACATGTTGGCCAAGTAATTACATGATCGACCAAACATGTCAGACACGGTTGCATCATATCCAATTACCAATGTGGTTTTCCAAATAGACCCTAAAGACTTGTTTGAAAAGTCATATGTAATTAAGATTTGGTGTAATTGATTGTAAAATTACACACTTTCACATGTTTGCTAGACCAAGTGATTTCTTGAAAAGGGAGAAATTGAGCGTAATTGAAGGATAATAATTGCATTCCTCAATTCCTAAGTGAGGGTTAGGAATCATGTATAATTACACCATGTAATTATATAAAACTTTTTTAAATTATTTTCTTCCTCTTGTTTATATTTTGATTTTTCATTTTTATATATTTGTTTATTTCTATTATTTTATTTTTGTTATCATAATAATTTCTATTTTTATTTATATTTCTTTTCCTTCTCACTTTTTCATGTTATTCTATTCAATTTTTCATATTATGTATTTTTTATTTACATTTTGTGAGTGTTCTAATTTTTAAAAGTAGAATTTATTATTGAATAAGAATATAAATTTATAATTTTCTTTTATAAAAAACTCATATTTATGTATGTTATGTTAAAATTTGACCTAAGAATACTGTGTTAATTTTTTTTTTTAATTTAAATTTATGTTATATTTTTAGTTTCATTTGTTTTAGAAGTATTGAGATTATATTTCACATTGCAAGTCAATAATTTTTTAGGTTAGACTTGATAAAGATTATCTTTAAGTCAATGTTATAATAATTTTATGACATTATATTTATAATATTAATATTTTTTGTTAAACGTGCATTTCATCATATTCATAGAATTTTTTTGCTTTTAGTTTTTTTATATTTTATTTAACTAAATTATACTAATTTCAAATATAAATTATTTAAGAATATATATTTAAAAAGCAAGAGTAACCCACTTTTGGTTTTTAGCTCTTTTTTTAAAGTCATTTTAAACTTATTTAAGTTATTATTACCTTGATTAACACTTCAAAAATCTAAAAATGATATAAATATAGGTTTGACCAACTTTTAAGTCACTCTCATATTCTTTTCACCTTATTGAGTTTGTATATTTCTTATGTGATTTCATTTTTCTTTCGGCTTCTGTTTGGGAGGTGCTGACATTTACTACCCTTGTGATAAAAATTTATGGAAGTTTAACCAAATATTTTCTTAGCAGTTTTGGACCTAAAGGGGATATCATACTATCTTCAAAAAATAGTTATTGATTTGTGTACATGAAGGTTCGAATTAGTTTTGAGGATTTATTTTGAGAGTTTCGATGTATTTAATTTTGCTTGTTTCTAGTGCAGACCAGTTTATTGTTCGCGTTTGTAGAGAAGATATATTTGTTTGGCCTTATCATTTGTGAAAGATCCATCATATTCGCAAAGAAGTTGCATTTTTGATGAGTAGGTTGGCTCAGGTGGGCTCTTGTGGTTATCTTCTAAAATTAATGAATTTTTGTAGTAATCGTTATTTGAAAAATGTGGCGCATTATGTTCCTGTTTTGGCACTGAGGATACGTTATTTTCATGTTCAGGAACGGAGAGTATTTTCTTGTAGTTTTCTTCTAAAACTGATGACTTCTTATAATAAAATTATTCTTTGACACTGAGGGTATGTCGAATTTTTCACTTTTCGCCATTGTGGTAGGTACTTTATTGTATGATGTATGTGTTGATTCATAAGAATAAGGTGAGTATGCCATAGTAGAAGTGGCAATCAAGAAAAATATCAAAGCACAAGAAAATTGAAGCAATTGCTTCTTCATTTGGCTACAATTGAGAATATTTGAATTTTATGGTCAGATGGTTATTTATTTTGTTGTGTGTGTGTTTTAGAATGGAGAAACAAGGAGTTCTAATGCTTATCAAATAGTCCAAACATATAAAAGATTTTGTTATTTTTTTTGGTTTATTTTATTCCAATAATTAGGTCTTGAGATAAAAGAAAGCCCTGAAAATTAATTCATACACTTAATAATTGTTTGACTTACCTAATTTTTAAAAATTAATTGCAATCTTTTATTGACTTCGAAGAATGTTGTTCTTGTTTCCTTTTGTTGGTACATTGAATATTTTATTAAATAATTTTTGTAAGTTTGAAAAAAGTTGTTCATCGGCCTAATAAATATTTGTCAATTTTTTATATATACTTTTGATGCTTTGGGCACTGACTTAAAATTCTCATCATTATATATACTTCGCAAGTTGCATCACTAAGTGTTATAATATATTGCAAGCTATTATTTCAAACATCATTTATTTAATTTTATGTTTGGTTTACTATATGTTATTTAGACAAACCATGTAAAATTGTTCTAAAAGGGTAGGAAAATGACCTTAATTGCCGTTTATTAAATTCACCTATTAACCGCGGTTAAACATTTTATATTTGAAGTAGAAATTTACACCAAAGCTTAAATATTTTTTATAATATATTATAAGATGAAAATGATTTATAGGTCAATGATGTATTGAATCAAATGAGCTCAAAATTTTTAAAAGGAAGCGCGTTTTTATGAAAATTTCATACAAATCTCGTAGTGCTAAGAGTTAATAATATTTTATTTTTATTCTTCTACAAATTGCAAAAAATATGTTAAGCGGACCTGGATACATCCCAAAGCGTTCCGATATATCGCGTTTTGATTTCGGATACATCCCTCAAAGACACGCTACATCACGTCTCCATTTAAGATACATCACTTAATATCTTGATTATCGCCAAAAGTGATATATCCGACCGATTATATATCACATATAAAGCTATGTATCCAATAATATGACATAGTAGGACTTTTTGTAATTTTTCAAATGATAGAAAATTTTAGAAAATATTATAAAATAAGTTAACTTAGGTAATGTTTTCTAATTTTATACCGTCTAATGGAACTTACAAATATTGTTATTTTCTTTCTTTATTTTGCTTCTTGTTTTGGTAACATGAAATGCTGGCCACTCTACTCTTGGAATCGGAATCACCAAATCCTCATTGATGGTTGTTATTGTGCTATTAAATTTATGAGAAATTAATTGACAATTAATGGAAGAATAGGTGAATGTATAGATATAAACTTTCAATAATTAAAAAAATGTATTCAATATACATAAATCTCTGGATACACAAAATATAATTTAAATAACAAAAAAAAGTTGCAACTCCAGGTAGGAAAGAGAAGAAAAATAAAAGAAATAAGAATTAATTTTTTTTTATAGCCATTGATATCATGCCTTTGAACTCATAATAATATGAGAACCCTATGGGTTGTATATGTTTGACCGGACAAGCCCTTCATTGAAATATGAACATGAGGGATAAAAAATGTAGTAATATGGAGGTGGTGGTGATGGAGAAGGTGATGGTTTCTTGAAGAGTTAGTTTTTGGAAAAGACACCATCTTGTATTCTGGTTTAGACACTAACGGTACCTCTTAAATAGTTGGCACCTTCTTGTAATTATCTTCTGGAATTTATGGTTTCTTGTAGTCATTCTTTGGCAAAAGAGGTGTTTTGTATTCTTGTTTAGGTATTGAGGGCGCCTTATAGACATTATATGATGAAACTGATGATACCTTCTTATAGTTGTCTTCTTGAACTGATGCCTTCTTGTAGTAGTCATTCTTAGGCAAAGAAGACGCCTTATATTCCTTTTTAGGAACTGAAGGTACCTTTGGAACATAAGACACCTTTTTGTAGTTATCTTCTGGAACGGATGGATTCTCGTAATAGTCATGGTTTGGCAAAGAAGGCAAATTGAATTCTTTTTTAGACATTGAGTATACCTCTGAAGCAGATGGTACCTCCTATAGTTATCTTCTAAAATTGATGGTTTCTTTTAATAGTCAATCTTTGGCAAAGAAGGTAACTTGTATTCTTGTTTAGGCACTAAGGGTACCTCTGGAACAGATGACACATTATTGTAGTTATCTTTTGGAACTGATGGTTTCTTGTAGTAGTCATTTTTTGACAAAAATGACACCTTGTATTCTCGTTTAGGCATTTAGGGTACCTCTCGAACAGTTGACACCTTCTTGTAATTATCTTTTGGAACAGTTGGTTTCTTGTATCCATTCTTTGGTAAAAGAAGGCAACTTGTATTTCTCTTTAGGAAATAACGGTTCCTTATAGTCGTCATCTTTTAAAATTGATGACATCTTATTATATTTATATTCTGTAACTGATGGATTCTTGTAGAAATCATCTTTGTTAAAGAAGGCACCGTGTATTCCTCGTTAGGCACCAACGGTTCCTCTAGAACCGATGACACCTTCTTATAGTTATCTTCTGAAACTGATGGCTACTTGTAGTAGTCTGGAACAAAATAGGTACCTTATATTCCTCTTTTGGCACTGAGGGAACCTTGTAGTCTTCGCTTTTAGCTACTGTAGTTGATGCGTTATTGTATGTTTAATCTTATGATTCATAAGAATAAGGTGAATATGCCATAGTGCATGTGGCAATCAAGGAAATTGTTAAATCACAAGCTAATTGAGGCCATTGCTTCTTCATTTGGCTTCTCATTAAGAATATTTGTGTTTTAGTACTAGATTTTTCTTTTTCTTGTGTTTTAGAATGGAGAAGAACTAGGTGTTTATATAGAGCTTAACTATGATGTAGATTTGGATGGTCTTAAAATAATCTTAACAGATCAGAGATTTTCCTATTTTTTTTTGTTAATGCTGTTCCACTAAGGTGTTGAGATAATGGAAACCCATGAATAATTTTAGTTGGTAAATTGAAAATTAAGTCCAATCTTTTATTGACTTCCAAGGATGTAGTTCTTGTTCTTTTTTGTTATTATTTTATGATCTTGATACTTTGAGCGCTACTTAAAAATCACATCATTGGACCATATATTACAGATGTTGGGTTAAGCAAAGTTTGAATGGAAAAAGGAAAAAAAAATATGAAAAGTGGAAAAGTGAGGGAATCAATTTGGAGAGAAAATGAAAAGTCATTTCTCCCATATCGGCAAAAGAAAGGGAAATTGTTGTCCTTATATTGGGAAATATTTCCTTTGCTTATTAAAGAGCTAAGAAGAAGGTGCCCCCTCACGCCGTTGCCGTCGCTCAGTCGATCTCGGATTCGACTTCAGATTTGACAAATGATTTGATTGATAAATTTTTTGATAAAATTTATTCAATTGATTTTTGTTAATTAAATAAATCATGTTAATCTTATCTTTTATAAATTAATTCAGGATGTTAGTTAATTAGTTATTGAAAAGAATTAATTTACGGATAACGGTAACGTTCTGAAAAGTCGTTATTCTTTGTGTAAAGTCGTTACATTCCCAACAGACATATTTTTCAAAAAGTTGTTATTTTTTCCAAAAGACACAATTTTCTCGATAAAAGGGTCTGAACAGATTTCTCTGAAACTTAAAATGGCTATAAAAGAAAGTCATTTTCATTTTTTCAAACACTGAAATTTTTTTCCTTCTATGGTTATATTTTTTCTCAAAATCAAAGTATCGATTGACTGAGAGTGTGTGACTTGTTGTTGTTGTTAAGTTCGCTTAAGTTAAAGAGATTTGAGGTACCGTTATTTCTTTAACAGGATTCATCTGTTTTATCTTGAGAGAAATTAATCCATAACCTCGGGTACAGTGAGGTGATTAAATTTCTTAAGGTGACACAGTAATTCCTGTGGACTCAGATTATTTTGTTTTCTGTCTAATTCATCTTATTTCTGTTTCTGTTTGGCTAACCTTATAAGTACAGGTTAATAACAAGCTTAAGAAATTTAATAATTTTCTGTATTTGAGGTTTTTGGAGATTAAAACCTTTATGGTTTTTTACTCTGTTTGAATTTTTTTAAATTCAGTCCTTTAACGATTAAAAGAACATAAAAACTTTATCACTAAATCAGAAATAGTCTGTGTGAAGATTTGTTCATTATTGTTAGTATTTCAAATACTAAAATTATTTTCTATTTGTGACAGAAAAAAATGACTAATTCAAGTCAACTGAATGCTGGAATAGTGAGTGCTGCAACAATAAGTACTGCAACAACATCAGTTTCACTGAATCGTTTAACTGCCGCCTTAGCGCCGGCTCAGAAACCTGCAAAGTTTTCTGGAGTCGACTGCAAGAGATAAGAGCATAAGATGTTCTTCTATCTCACTACGTTGAGTCTGCAGAGGTTCATTAATGAGAATGTTCCTGTTATATCGGATGATATTCCACCTGAAAAATGATTCTTTGTAACAGAAGCATGGACACACTCAGATTTTTTCGTATAAATATTATATTCTGAGTGGACTGCAAGATGATCTGTATAATGTGTATAGAAATGTCAAAACCTCAAAAGAACTATGAGATGCTTTAGAAAAGAAGTACAAAACAGAAGATAGAGCAATGAAGAAATTCGTTGTGGCAAAGTTTCTGGACTATAAGAAGATAGACAGTAAAACCGTCGTCACCTAAGTTCAAAAACTGTATGTCATAACCCATGATCTCCTTACTAATAATTTAAATTTATTTAATGTCCATGATATAAATATTAAGTTTTTCCTTAATACTCACATAATCATTAATGTAGGACTAATTGTGAAGGATGCATTTCAAGTGGCTGCTATTATTGAGAAGTTATCTCAATTGTGGAAGGACTTCAAAAACTACTTGAAACATAAACGCAAGGATTTGACTGTTGAAGATCTCATAGTAAGGTTGAGAATCGAAGAGGACAATAAGGCTGCAAAATATAGTTCACATGGTAATTCAGCAATATCTGAAGTAAATATTGTTGTAGAATATCCCAAAAAATTAAAGAAAAGAAATAAAACATCTGGACCAAAAAGAAATCCTACTAAGACGAAATTCGATGGAAGCTGCTTCAACTGTGGTAAACGTGGTCATAGGGCTACTGAATGTCAAGTTCCTAAAAAGGACAAGAAAAAGAAGGATCAAGCAAACTTGGTTGAATCCAAAGGAGAAATGAACGATCTCTATACAATACATTCAGAATGTAACTTGGTTAAAAATTCCATGAGAATGGTGGATAGATTCTTGTGCGTCATGCCATGTTTGTGCCAACAAAAAATTATTTTATCATATACTCCAGCACCTACATCTGAGAAGTTGTTTATGACAATCTCCCTATTGCAAAGGTGGAAGGAACTGGCAAGGTCCTATTAAAGATGACATCAGTTAAGGTGGTGACTTTGAACAAGGTCTCGTATGTTCCCGAATTGAGAAAGAATTCAATTCAAGTTCTGACTAAGAATGGGTTCAAAGGTGTATTTATTTCTGATAAAGAAGTAGTCAGTAAGAATGATATGCATGTAAGAAAAGGCTACCTTAGTGATGACCTTCTCTAAAATTAATCTAATTACAGTTGATATGAATTAATATTATGCTTCTTCTTACTTGCTTGAGTCTAAATATTTATGCCATGAACTTTTGAGACATATTAATAACAAAACCTTGCGAAAACTGATAACTTAAATGTGTTCCTAAAATTTGAGTGCATTAAATCAAAATGTCAAATTTGCGTTGAATCTATGTATGGTAAGATTCCTTATAAATTTGTTGAAAGGAATTCAAATCCTAGAGAACTGATTCACACTAATATTTGTGACATGAAGTCAATGCATCACGTGGTGGAAAACAGTATTTTATAACTTTTATTGACGATTGCACTAGATATTATTATGTCTATTTGCTAAAGGGAAGGATGAAGCAATATATGCATTTAGGTAATATAAAAATGAAGTTGAAACTCAATTGAATGAAAAGATCAAAATGATCAGAAGTGATAGAGGTGGAGAACATGAATCTCCAATTGCAGAAATGTTTTTAGAAAATGGAATAAGTCGTCGAACTACTATTCCATACACTCCTCAATCTAATGGGATTGGAGAAAGGAAAAACAAAACTTTAAAAGAACTGATTAATGCATTACTTATAAGTTCTGGTTTATCACAAAACTTTTTGGGGGAGGCTATCCTTACAGCAAATCTAATACTAAATAGAGTGTCTCACTCAAAGACACGTGTTATTCCATATAAGAAATGGAAAGGTAGAAAACTCAACTTGAAATATATCAAAGTGTGGGGGTGTCTAACAAAAGTCCAAGTAAAAATAGAGCCTTAGACAGTGATTGTGTGTTTGTTGGATATGCTACAAACAATAAGGCATGTTAATTCTTCGTTCATACGTTCGAACATCCGGATATTCACGACAATACTATAATAGAATCAGATAGTGTTGAATTTTTTGAAAATATGTATGTGTATAAAACTAGACTTGAGTCATCTAGTGGGGGTTTTAAACAACCCCGAGAAGAACCTAAAGAGAATGAATCCAATGAAGAGAGTCCAAGGCGTAGTAAACGTCAAAGAACAACTACTTAATTTGGATATGATTTTATAACATTCTATCTTGAAAGTGAGCCTCAAACATTCAAGGAAGCAATGTTGTCAAGCGACATTGGAAGGAGGCTGTCAATAGTTAAATTGAATCAATCTTAAGCAATCATACTTGGGAGTTTGTTGATCTTCCTCTAGGAAACAAACCCTTGGGTTCAAAATAGATCTTTGAAAGGAAGATGAAAGATGATGGAACTATTGACAAATATAAAGTAAGACTTGTTGTGAAAAGCTTTAGACAAAAAGAAGGTCTTGATTATTTTGAAACTTACTCGCCAGTGACTAGGATTATATCAGTTCGGATGTTAATTTCCCTAGATGCATTATATGGTCTTGAAATCCACAAAATGGATGTGAAAACCACCTTCTCAAATAGAGAGCTGGAAGAAGAAATTTACATGGAACAACCTGAGGTTTTGTAGTTCATGGTGACTAAACTAAAGTGTGCAAACTTATTAAGTCACTTTATGGACTAAAACAAGTACCGAAGCAATGGCATACAAAGTATGATCAAACCATGTTGTCAAATGGATTTACGATAGATGAATGCGACAAATGTGTTTACATTAAAGATACTCCAAATCAGGAAGTCATTGTATGTCTATCTGTGGATGACATGCTGATAATGAGCAAGGACAATATAAAGCTTCTAAGAGTATGCTCGCTAGTAAGTTTGATAAGAAAGATATAGGAGTTGCTGATGTGATATTCGGAAATAAAATTCTCAAAACTTCTAATGGTCTAGCATTGACTCAAGTCATTATATTTAAAATATACTTGAAAAATTCAAATATTTGAATTTTAAAAGGGCAAAGACTTCAATTAATTTAAACCTATATCTTGCAAAAAATAAAGGTGAAAGTCTGTATAAATTGGACTATGCCAGTGTGTTTGGAAGTTTGATGTATGTGATGAATTGTACACAACCATACATAGCTTGCGCTATCAATAAACTGAGTCGATACACAAGTTATCCCAATTAAAATCATTGGTTGGCAAAGAAGAGAGTTTTGGGATACTTAGATGATACTAAAAAATATGATTTGCATTACAACAAATATCCAACAGTTATTGAAAGATATAGTGATGCAAATTGGATTACTGGATCAACTGAAACAAAATCCATAAGTGGATACGTTTTACTATAGGTTGAGGAACAACCTCTTGGAAATCATTTAAACAAACATGTATGGCTCGCTCTACAATGTAGTCTAAATTCATCGCCTTAGACAAGGCAAGTGAAGAAGCTGAATGGCTCCAAATTTTTTTAGAAGATATTCTGTTTTGGCCCAAACCAATGGCCCCTATATGCATACATTGTGATAGTCAAGCTGCAATAGGAAGGTCGAAGCGTTATGTATAACGGCTAGTCTCGTCACATAGGACGAAGAAATAACTCATTGAGACAACTACTGTCTTGTGGAATTATCACAATTGACTATGTGAAGTTAAAGGATAATATGTTGAATTCACATACAAAAGGCCTAACTAGAGAGGGAGTTGATAAATCATCGACGAGAATGGTATTGTGGCCGAGAACAAGCCATCGTGGCGATAACTCAACCTACAAGATGGGAGATCCCAAGATCTAGGTTCAAAGAGATAAAAGAAAGTCATTGATGATGGTACAACATTATAAAAAATTTGTTTTATGGTCCATTCTCATGATGAGTCAATGTTCAGTAACCAGGATAAAGGCATAAGGACTTTTTAATAGTTGCTAAGTTTGATACAGGGTATATCACATAGTGTATCTACGGGATAACACGTTAAGAAATTACCTATGAGAGTGACGTGTAAGCCGCTTCAGGGAGAATCCGGTAAGGTTTTCTATTTTTTTATTTAAAAATTTGGTTAATAAAAAAACCAAAAATATGTATATTTATAGATGTTACCCATTCCAGACGACCTATCTCAGTAGGCCACAAACTATTATTCTCAACCCAACTACCCAAATTCCTAGCCCAATTACTCATTCTCAGTCGGCCAAATTTCTAATTTCCTATCAATTGATGATAAATCACTAAATGGATAACATTACATATTTACATACGTCGATATCGAACTCGCCTCTCTCAGTAGCGCAGATTACAGACACACTGGTCGCCGATGCCGACTCGACTTGTTATTCATCTCTCAACTCTCAGCTCTCGTCAGTTGTCAGTTGTCGCCGGAGTAACTTCCATTACCCCCATTCACTTCTCTAGTCAAAAAGGTAAATAAAAGACTTGCTTATGTTCCGATGGAAACTGGTCATCATTTTATATAGGTATTTGGTGGTCAATGACAACGATGTACGTGTGCAAACATTTTAGAAATTGTGCTTGCCAATATTTTTAACCTCATTTGATTTTGTTGCCTTCAAAAACTTCATCTATGACTGTTATTAGATGTTAAAGTTATAAGTAAACCGCAGTCAAAAAATTTATCGTTATTTGCAGTTGATTGTAGATGTTACATTAAATGTGTGTAGCATTGTTTAACTTGTCTAATTTCAAATGGACTAACGTAACTCTCATGGATCACTGGATGAACCATTAAGACTTCGCGATTGTGTCGTTTGTAATAGTAATGAGCTTATTTGTGCTTACCTTGAACCAATCTTTTATTAAATACTTAAAAGTTGTGGCAAAGTTGTATAATAACCCCCTCAGACAAAATGGAAAAGATGTTTAGAAGTTCTGCACTTTGTGGGTATTTAGAGTTTTTTTTAATTAATAATTGTTTGAGTCCTGCTCAATTTGTATCAAATTTGGTCAAACCGAAACCAAACTAAATCAAAATTACAATAATCAAACCAAACCGAATTTATTTAAGTTTGGTTTTGTTTCGCATTTGGCCAAATTGAAAACTGAAAAATCGAATCGATATTTACGAATCGAATTGAATTGACCGAACGTCCAGCCCAATCTTCATATATTTTCTCTAAAATCAATGTGTCGATCGACTGAGTCTGTGTGAATTGTTGATGTTCTTAAGTTTGCTGAAGTTAAAGAAATTTGAGGTACCGCTAATCCTTAACAGGATTAATTCGTTTTATCTTGGGAGAAATTAATCCACAATCTCGGGTACAGTGAGGGGATTATATTTCTTAAGGAGACACAATAATTTCTGTGAATTCGAATTATTTTATTTTCTGTCTAATTCATCTTATTTGTATTTCTGTTTTGCTAACCTTATAATGTAACGACCTGTTTAGTCGTTTTAAGCAGCAGATTTTATTTCTCGAAAAACTGGGTGAGACGACGGATACCACGACGGGACGTCATGGGCACGACGGACCGTCGAGGGTGTCTCGTTCCAGAACACTTAGAATTCTGAAATTTAGGTATTAAAATCGACTCTCTGTAATCTGTGAAGGACCTGCAGGACGTGCCGTCACAGCTACGACGAGCCGTCGTGAGCTCCCGTTGCAAAACACTTCAACTCTTGAGAATTTGGTACGGGAAACGAGTCTCTGAACGTCATGACGGAAGTGTAGGACGGACCGTCACAGGTGTGACGGACCGTCACAATCTACTTAGTGAAAAATGGAGTTCTAAGATGCTGCGACGACCTGCGTGACGGACCGTCGCAGGCACGACGGGCCGTCACAGGTTGCACAAATCCCAGGCAGAATCGGATTTCTTTACACGTTTTAAGGGACGTTTTGGACTATTCTTTCCTTAATTATAAAGTTAGAGGGTTAATATTAATAAGTCTAATTACTTGGGGGTTAAAAGAGGTAACCTTAAGTTAATTAGTGGGTTATTATTGTCATCCTTTACACTTAATTATATGTTAGTTAGGGTAAAAGAAAGAAGGTTTGATTAAAAGAAAACAGAAAGAACAAAGAGAAAGAGAGATTGAACGAGAAGAAGAAAGCTTTGGGGAAAATTCTTGCTTGATCACTAATCTTCGGTGGAGGTAGGTTATGGTTTATGCTATCTTATAGTAAACTCTTAATAGCGAATGATATGTGTTGGTAGTATTTGTAAACCCTTCTATATGCTTAATTGTATGCTTCCATGAATATGATTTTGTGATTGTGATAAAATAAGCATGATGAAGTTATTGAATCCCAAATCTTGAAAGAACCCTAATTCACGTGTTAATGATGATGCCTTAGTATAAAAGAAGGCTTGATGAATTAGGGGATCGGGTGCCACGTTCCGGTTCCAGGATAGTTTATAGATCGGGTGCCACGTTCCGGTACCAGGATAGAAATAGAGGATCGGGTGCCACGTTCCGGTACCAGGATAGAATGAGGATCGGAGTGTCACGTTCCGACACCAGGATAGAATATGGATCGGGTGCCACATTCCGGTACCAGGATAGAATGAGTATCGGAGTGCCACGTTCTGGCACTAGGATAGAATATGGATCGGGTGCCACGTTCTGGTACCAGGATAGAATGAGGATCGGAGTGCCACGTTCCGGCCCCATGTTAGAATATGGATCGGAGTGCCACGTTCCGACACCAAGATAGTATATGGAGCGGAGTGTCACGTACCGACACAAGAGGAAGAAAGATAATGAATCTTGAAAGATGATAAATATACTCAATCTAATGAACCTTAATTCCCAAATGAGTGTGGTATTGAGGCGTGAATCCTCATGTGTGAACTTGACGGAAATTGTTAATGATATAGTACTTGTTGTTGCTACATGTTAAGCATTATAGTTGATTTTATAATATTACTTGATATATATTATCTTCTATTTTGAGTTGGCCGATGATATCTACTCAGTACTTGTGGTTGTACTGACCCCTACTTGTATGTTTTCGTCTTTGTTTATTTGTGGAGTGCAGCAAACGTTCCGTCATCTTCAACTCAACCGCAACTCTAGCAAGTCTTCATCAAGCCAGATTTCAGGGTGAGCTTATGCTTCTAGCTTGGACTGGATCTTCCACTTCAAGTCTTGATGCCTTGAACTTCCTGCATGGACTAGCATTTTTACTTGTTTTAGCTTCTTAGACATTCTTAGTTTAGTAATTTGAGATAGATGTTCTTGTGATGATGACTTCTAGATTTTGGGGATAATAATAATAGTTTTGAATTGTTTTATTTATGAGTTTAAGTCTTCCGCATTATTTTCTGTTGATATACATTGACATGTTAAGGTTTAGATGGGTTGGTTCGCTCACATAGGAGGGTAAATGTGGGTGCCAGTCGCGGCTCGGGTTTGGGTCGTGACAAACTTGGTATCAGAGCATTAGGTTCATTGGCCTCATCACACAAGAACGAGTCTAGTAGAGTCTTAAGGAATGGTAGGGGGACGCCTTTACTTTTCCTTGAGAGGCTATAAGACTTTAGGAAAATTCCATTCTTTCATTCTTTCTTTCGTGCTAGTACTTGAGTCCAATTAGTATCTAGGTGATACAAATTGGTATCTGACCATCTTCACTCTATTTCGCAGATGGTTAGAATTAGAGCAACGACCACACCAGCAGCAACAACGGGAAGACAAGAAATGACTGAGCCAGCCACTGGGGCTGTAGCTCGAGGAGGATCAGTGGTAAGAGGCCGTGGAAGAGGTCGTGGGAGGACGTCCTCTAGAGGAAGAGGACGAGCACCTAGCCCATATGATACTAGGGCGGTGACTCCTCCACCGACCGAGGAGGTGATAAGAGAGGGTGAGGAAGGGGAGAATGAACAAGTGCAAAATGAGGAATTGCCACCCCAAACCTACCCCAGAGATGATCAATCAGGTTCTTGCTTATCTTAGCGGGTTATCTGATCAGGGTCAGGCACCTCCAGTGGTTTCTGCACCAACACCTCCGGTTTCAGAGATACTACATGCGGCTACTATGGCTCCCCGCATGGATGCCCCATTGGAAATAGGCACATTTCCACGTCTGACTACTGGGCCTATAATGACAAATGATCAGTATGAACTTTTCAGTAAGTTCTTGAAATTGAAACCTCCAGTCTTTAAGGGTGCAGAATCAGAGGATGCCTACGATTTTCTGGTTGATTGTCATGAGCTACTACACAAGATGGGTATCGTAGAACGGTTTGGCGTTGAGTTCGTGAGCTATCAGTTTCAAGGGAACGCCAAAATGTGGTGGCGGTCACATGTTGAGTGTCAACCAACAGAGGCACCACCTATGACTTGGGCATCATTCTCTAGTTTGTTCATGGAGAAGTATATCCCCCGGACTTTGAGGGATAGGAAAAGGGATGAATTCTTGAGCCTAGAGCAAGGTAGGATGTGGGTTAATGCATATGAGGCTAAGTTTCGTGCTTTATCAAGGTATGCCACTCAACTCTGTTTCAGTCCACAATAGCGGATTCGCCGGTTTGTGAAGGGATTGAGGTCAGAGTTGTGAATTTCGGCCTTACAGGTAGCGGCTACGGCAAAATCCTTCCAAGAAGTGGTAGAGTTCGTCATAGAGGTGGAAGGAGTGAAGCCCGATGACTTCACCATGACATCGACATCAAAAAGGTTTCGAAAGGGAGGTGAGTTCAACGGTTCGTATACTAGAGGACAGAGTTCTGGAGGCTACTCAGTTCGACCAATTCAGTCTTCACTACGGACTGTAGTTGGGGGTCCACCTCAGACCGGTCAACACTTCTCTGAGAGGCCGATGCTTGAACCCAGAGAATGTTATGGATGTGGGGAGATTGGACACATTAAGAGGTATTGTCCAAAACAGAGTTACAGACCTCCCATAGTCAGAGGTAGAGGTGGTCATGGTAGAGGCCGTTATTCTGGAGGACGCGGTGGTCGAGGTAATGGTGGCCACCAAAACGGATGGGGTGATGGGCAAACTGGAGCCACTACATCACAACATGGTAGAGGCAATGGACAAACAAACGAAAGGGCCCACTGTTATGCTTTCCCTGGGAGATCTGAAGCGGAGACATCAGATGCTGTCATCACAGGTAACCTTTTGATTTGTGATTGCATGGCTTCCGTATTGTTTATCCTGGATCCACATTTTCATGTGTATCGTCCTCATTTGCTAATGGTCTTAATTTACATTGTGAATCACTTGACATGCCTATTCGTGTTTCTACTCCGGTGGGTGAGTCTGTGATAGTTGAAAAAGTATATAGGTCTTGTTTAGTGAATTTTGTGGGGAGCGACACTTATGTAGATTTGGTTATCTTAGAAATGGTTGACTTTGATGTAATTCTGGGTATGACTTGGCTTTCTCCAAATTTTGCGATTTTGGATTGTAATGCTAAAACTGTGACGTTAGCCAAGCCTGGGACAGATCCGTTAGTGTGGGAGGGTGACTACACTTCCAATCCGGTGCATATCATCTCCTTTCTTCGTGCTAAGAAAATGGTTAGTAAAGGGTGTTTAGCTTTCTTGGCACATCTCAAGGACGACACTACCCAAGTACCCTCGATTGAGTCAGTTTCGGTAGTCCGTGAGTTTTTGGATGTGTTCCCTGCAGATCTTCCTGGTATGCCACCAGATAGGGATATTGACTTCTGTATTGATCTTGAACCGGGTACTCGCCCCATTTCTATACCCCCTTATAGAATGGCTCCCGCGGAGTTACGAGAGTTAAAGGCCCAACTTCAAGAATTGTTGAGCAAAGGCTTCATTAGACCAAGTGCATCTCCTTGGGGTGCTCCGGTGTTATTTGTGAAGAAGAAGGATGGGAGCTTTCGGATGTGCATAGACTACAGACAACTGAACAAGGTAACTATTAAGAACAAGTACCCCATTCCTCGCATTGATGACTTGTTCGATCAGTTACAAGGTGCTTGTGTCTTCTCTAAAATTGACTTGAGGTCCGGTTATCACCAATTGAAAATATGAGCAACGGATGTGCCAAAGACTGCTTTCGAACTAGGTATGGGCATTATGAATTTGTGGTAATGTCTTTTGGTCTTACGAATGCCCCTGCTGCCTTCATGAGCTTGATGAACGGGATTTTCAAGCCATATTTGGACCTCTTTGTGATCGTGTTTATTGATGATATACTGATATACTCCAAGAGTAAGAAGGAACATGAGGAGCATTTGAGAATGGTGTTAGAGTTGTTGAGGAAGAAAAAGCTTTATGCGAAATTCTCCAAGTGTGTGTTTTAGCTAGATTCAGTGTCCTTCTTGGGGCACGTGGTTTCTAAGGATGGAGTGATGGTGGATCCATCTAAGATTGAGACGGTGAAGAATTGGGTAAGACCTACTAATGTGTCAGAGATAAGGAGCTTTGTGCGGTTAGCTAGCTACTACCGCCGATTTGTCAAGGGATTCTCTTCTATTGCTTCCCAATTGACGAACTTGACTAAGCAGAATGTTCCACTTGTATGGTCGGATGAGTGTGAGGAAAGCTTTCAGAAACTCAAGACATTGTTGACTACTGCACCAATTCTTACCTTGCCAGTAGAGGGTAAGAACTTCATTGTTTATTGTGATGTATCCTATTCTGGGTTGGGTGCAGTGCTAATGCAAGAGAAGAGTGTAATTGCTTATGCTTCGAGGCAATTAAAGGTGCATGAACGTAACTATCCAACTCATGACTTGGAATTGGCCGCGGTAGTGTTTGCATTAAAGCAATGGAGACACTATTTATATGGGGTTAAGTGTGAGATCTATACGGATCATCGTAGTCTACAGTATGTCTTTACTCAGAAGGATTTGAACTTGAGACAGAGGAGATGGATGGAACTACTGAAGGACTACGACATTACTATCTTGTATCATCCGGGAAAAGCGAATGTTGTGGCGGATGCTTTAAGTAGAAAGGCCGGAAGCATGGGAAGTCTAGCTCATTTGCAAGTTTCTAGACGCCCATTGGCTAGAGAGGTGCAGATTCTGGATAATGACCTTATGATGATTTAAATAAATGAGAAGGGAGGATTGTTAGCTTATATAGAGGCAAGATCTTCTTTTCTTGACAAGATCAAGGGAAGACAGTTTGATGATGAGAAACTAGGTCGAATTCGAGATAAAGTGTTGCAAGGAGAGGCTAAAGAAGCAACAATCGATGATGAAGGTGTTTTGAGGATTAAGGGAAGGGTATGTGTACCCCGCAACGATGATTTTATCACCACTATTCTGACAGAGGCTCATAGTTCCGGATATTCTATACGTCCTGGTGCAACCAAGATGTACCGTGACCTAAAACAACACTTTTGGTGGAGTAGAATGAAGCGCGACATTGTTGATTTTGTTGCCAAATGTCCAAATTGTCAACAAGTAAAGTATGAACACCCGAGGCCCGGAGGAACACTTCAGAGAATGCCCATTCCTGAATGGAAGTGGGAGAGAATTGCAATGGACTTCGTGGTTGGTCTTCCAAAGACAGTGGGTAAGTTTGATTCCATTTGGGTGATTGTTGATAGGTTAACTAAGTCTGCTCACTTCATTCCGGTCAAGGTGACCTACAATGCAGAGAAGTTAGCCAAGATCTACATCTCAGAGATTGTTCGATTACATGGGGTTCCACTCTCCATCATATCAGATAGAGGTACGCAGTTTACTTCTAAGTTTTGGAGGACATTGCATGCTGAGTTAGGTACTAGATTGGACCTTAGTACTGCATTTCATCCTTAGACCGATGGTCAGTCTGAGCGAACGATTCAAGTGTTGGAGGATATGTTTCGTGCATGTGTGATAGAATTTGGTGGCCATTGGGATAACTTCTTACCCTTGGCAGAGTTTTCATAGAATAATAGCTATCACTCCAGTATTGACATGGCTCCATTTGAAGCATTGTATGGGAGGAGGTGTAGATCTCCCATTGGTTGGTTTGATGCATTTGAGGTTAGACCTTGGGGTACTGACCTGTTGAGAGATTCTATGGAGAAGGTGAAATCTATCCAAGAAAAGCTTCTAGCGGCGCAAAGTAGACAAAAGGAGTATGCTGACCGAAAGGTTAGAGACATGGAGTTCATGGAAGGTGAACAAGTCTTGTTGAAGGTTTCACCCATGAAAGGGGTGATGCGGTTCGGAAAAAGGGGTAAGTTATGTCCAAGGTATATTGGACCATTTGAGGTACTAAAGCGAGTAGGGGAGGTGGCTTATGAATTAGCCTTACCTCCAGGGCTGTCCGGAGTGCATCCGGTATTTCATGTGTCCATGTTGAAAAGATACCATGGGGATGGAAACTACATCATCCGTTGGGATTCAGTTTTGCTTGATGAAAATTTGACTTATGAGGAGGAACCTGTTGCTATTTTAGATAGAGAGGTTCGCAAGATGAGGTCGAGAGAGATTGCATCCATCAAAGTTCAATGGAAGAATCGACCGGTTGAAGAGGCCACTTGGGAGAAGGAGGCACATATGCAAGAAAAATACCCACATCTGTTTACGGATTCAGGTACTACTTTTCGTCCTTGTTTTCCTTCTTTTGATCGTTCGAGGACGAACGATGGGTAAATTGGTATCTATTGTAACGACCTGTTTAGTCGTTTTAAGCAGCAGATTTTATTTCTGGAAAAACTGGGTGAGACGACAGATACCATGACGAGACGTCATGGGCACGACGGACCGTCGAGGGTGTCTCGTTCCAGAACACTTAGAATTCTGAAATTTGGGTATTAAAATCGACTCTTTGTAATCTGTGACGGACCTGCAGGACGTGCCGTCACAGCTACGACGAGCCGTCGTGAGCTCCCGTTGCAAAACACTTCAACTCTTGAGAATTTGGTATGGGAAACGAGTCTCTAAACGTCATGACGGAAGTGCATGACGGACCGTCACAGGTGTGACGGACCGTCACAGTCTACTTAGTGAAAAATGGAGTTCTAAGATGCTGCGACGACCTGCGTGACGGACCGTCGCAAGCACGACGGGCCGTCACAGGTTGCGCAAATCCCGGGCAGAATCGGATTTCTTTACACGTTTTAAGGGACGTTTTGGACTATTCTTTCCTTAATTATAAAGTTAGAGGGTTAATATTAATAAGTCTAATTAGTTGGGGGTTAAAAGAGGTAACCTTAAGTTAATTAGTGGGTTATTATTGTCATCCTTTACACTTAATTATATGTTAGTTAGGGTAAAAGAAAGAAGGTTTGAATAAAAGAAAACAGAAAGAACAAAGAGAAAGAGAGATTGAACGAGAAGAAGAAAGCTTTGGGGAAAATTCTTGCTTGATCACTAATCTTCGGTGGAGGTAGGTTATGGTTTATGCTATCTTATAGTAAACTCTTAATAGCGAATGATATGTGTTGGTAGTATTTGTAAACCCTTCTATATGCTTAATTGTATGCTTGCATGAATATGATTTTGTGATTGTGATAAAATAAGCATGATGAAGTTATTGAATCCCAAATCTTGAAAGAACCCTAATTCACGTGTTAATGATGATGCCTTAGTATAAAAGAAGGCTTGATGAATTAGGGGATCGGGTGCCACGTTCCTGTACCAGGATAGTTTATGGATCGGGTGCCACGTTTTGGTACCAGGATAGAAATAGAGGATCGGGTGCCACGTTCCGGTACCAGGATAGAATGAGGATCGGAGTGTCACATTCCGACACCAGGATAGAATATGGATCGGGTGCCACGTTCCGGTACCAGGATAGAATGAGGATCGGAGTGTCACGTTCCGACACCAGGATAGAATATGGATCGAGTGCCACGTTCCGGTACCAGGATAGAATGAGGATCGGAGTGCCACGTTCCGGCACCAGGATAGAATATGGATCGGAGTGCCACGTTCCGACACCAGGATAGTATATGGAGCGGAGTGTCACGTACCGACACAAGAGGAAGAAAGATAATGAATCTTGAAAGATGATAAATATACTCAATCTAATGAACCTTAATTCCCAAATGAGTATGGTATTGAGGCGTGAATCCTCATGTGTGAACTTGACGAAAATTGTTAATGATATAGTACTTGTTGTTGCTACATGTTAAGCATTATAGTTGATTTTATAATATTACTTGATATATATTATCTTCTATTTTGAGTTGGCCGATGATATCTACACAGGACTTGTGGTTGTACTGACCCCTACTTGTATGTTTTCGTCTTTGTTTATTTGTGGAGTGCAGCAAACGTTCCGTCATCTTCAACTCAACCGTAACTCTAGCCAGTCTTCATCAAGCCAGATTTCAGGGTGAGCTAATGCTTCTAGCTTGGACTGGATCTTCCACTTCAAGTCTTGATGCCTTGAACTTCCGGCATGGACTAGCATTTTACTTGTTTTAGCTTCTTAGACATTCTTAGTTTAGTAATTTGAGATAGATGTTCTTGTGATGATGACTTCCAGATTTTGGGGATAATAATAATAGTGTTGAATTGTTTTATAAATGAGTTTAAGTCTTCCACATTATTTTCTGTTGATATACATTGAAATGTTAAGGTTTAGATGGATTGGTTCGCTCACATAGGAGGGTAAATGTGGGTGCCAGTCGCGGCTCGGGTTTGGGTCGTGACATATAAGTACATGTTAGTAACAATACATATTTTACAAAACCAAGAATAACAATATATTGGAAGTTATTATATTTCTAATATATAAACATATTTAATTATATGTTTGCTTTAACAATTTAGTATTTAGATAAATCATTTCTAAATTCAATTAAATTTACCTTATTCGCAACTAAATTCACCAAAATTCATTTTTTATTATTCATTTGTTGTTCAGAGCCTATATTAGAGCTTCGAGGGAACCTTTGGAACATATGAAACCTTTTATAGTTATCTTTCGTAAAGAATGGCTTTTAAAAGTAGTCAAATTTTGACAAAAATGACTCCTTGTATTTTGCCTCAAGAACATATGACACCTTCTAGGAACATGTGTCACCTTCTTGTACCTATCTTTTGGAATTGATGGCTTATTGAAATATTCGTTTTTGGGAAAAGACGACATGTGGTATTCAGATTTAGGCACTGAGGGTATCTTCTCTTCCTATAAGCAACCGAAAGTACTTTAATTTCATTATCTTCTGAAACTAATGTCTTGTTATCGTAATCATTCTTTGATAAAAATGTCAACGTCTTATATTCATTTTCAGGCATTAAGGGTACCTTGTAGCCTTCTTTTTCAGCAATTGTGGTTTGTGGTTTGTTGTATGTTGAATATGTTGATTAATAAGAATAAGGTGAGTATGCCATAGTGCACGTGGCAATCAAGAAAAATGCCAAAGCACCAAATTGCTTCTTCATTTGGTTTCCCTTTGAGAAGAATTGGATTCTAAGGCTAGATATTAGTTTTTTTTTTCTTCTGTGTTTTAGAATGGAGGTCTTAGAACTCTATATAACATAACGTAGAAGATGATTTCATAATTTTGATGCTCATCTTGATTTTCTCATTTTTTGCTTAATGCTATTCTACTATTGTCTTGAGATCATGGGAAGCCATGAACAATTCATACACATCTGATTAATAATCACTTATTTTTTTTAAATCAAATCCAAAGTTTTATTGACTATTCCAAGAATGTTGTGTCAGTTTGTTTTTGTTGGTACATTGAAAATTAGATTAAATAAAATTGTAAAATTTAAAATACATAATTTTCGCGTAACAAATTAAATATTGTTCATTATTTGATGTCATGATCAAAATCAGTTGGGTCCATTTTTTTTTATTTGCTTCCTCTGTTAAATAATAGTTGTCTACTTGACACACCTTTAAGAAACTATAAATAGAATGATAATTTTACTATATCACCTTTGGAATTTAATAGATATAGTATCTTGAAATATGAAATAGGGAAATGACTATAATTAATGATAAGAGTAAATTAAGAACTACGTGTAAATTATCCATAGATTTCACAAGGAATAATTCATAAATATGCCCTTTAACTTTTCTTCATTTTACATTTATGCCCTCAAACTTTAAGTTTGCACAAGTAGACATACAAACTTGTATATAATTGAACAAATGGACACACACGTCCTGCATGACATCCTACATGACATTTTACGTCCAACGGGATGTCCGGTATGTATTATGTTACATAAGACTCATGTGTCTACTTGTCCAACTTTATACAATTTTAAGTGTATACTTGTGCATACTCAAAGTTGGAGGGTGTAAATGTGAAATGAGATTAAGTTAAACGATATATTTATTTATGATAAAATTTTATAAGTAAGACAAATGTTGTTTGATATTTTTTTAGTATAATGAACAAGTATTATTAGATGAAGGAAGTCTACCAAACTGTTGTTAAAATATTCTTTAATATCACGGCCAAACTTTTTAATGAGTTGAGTACAGAGAATCTGTTGTGACAAAGTAAAATTGTTTATTTGACATTATTTTGAACATGTCATATACTTGTTTAATTTGTGCCATGTATTTATACTAGAGTCAATAGTCCATATCAATACAGGTTCAGTATGTATATGTTGCTTGTTTATCTCAATTTAAATATTTTGAACTTTGAATTATTTTAATTGATAGTATATTTTATATAACTTTTAAATAATATATATCAATGTCCATTTTTCAATTTATGTGAGCACGTGTAAACAAAAATATTAATACATTTCTTTCAATATTTTATATTGTTATTGTGATTTATACTATTTTTTTTATAATTTTTAAATACAAACATATAGCATATTTAAAAGGAAAGCAAGACATAGTTAAAACGGAGAAAGGTGCTGAATATAGATAGAGGAAATTGAAGTGGAAGGACAAATCCGAGAATTCTTTGACTGATTCTAAGCGCTAAATATATGTTATTTTTATCTCGATTTATATAATTTTTTTCTTACTTTGAAGGAAAAATTACCAAAGTATACATCGTTAGTTACAATAATCTCAATATTCCCAACCATTTTAAAATAATGCGAAAATTTCTTGTTTTTCCTCAAGACCCAACTGTCAGATACATTATTTCATTTCCACTCCCGACTCACGTTTCTATCTCCTGTATTTACTCCTTCTTTTCACTCATATAATCAAATCGGTTATCACATTAACAAAAAATTAAATTTCAAGAGATTTTTCTCTCCAATCAACTAATTTCGAATCTGTAGGTACTTTCATCTTCTTCAATTTTCTTCTTCCTTTTTGCTTGTTTAATCAGTTTGTCTAATACATATGGATGCTCCTTCATTTAGTATTGAAATTTCCCAAATAGTTACACCTAATATTAATTGAATATTTGATTCTGATAATTCAATGGACAAAAAAAAAGATCTAAAAGGTTACAGGATCCTTTAACAATGAGAAATCAAAGTTCAAAGAAGGCAAAAGCAAAAAAAAAAAAAAGTACCTACATCATCGAAAAAAAGGTTTAAAAACAAGAAAAAAGAGGTAGAAAGGTTGCATGTCGTATCTCAACCTACACTATTCAGGGTATCTATTTAAAATCATGTATTTTTGTATTTTTTTAATTTTTTTTTTATATTTTCCATTGTCGAACTATTGGATCCACAACATTCGTTTGAGGTGGAATTTGTTCAAGATATTATGCAACAAGAAAGCGACAGCCTGCAACTATTGAATTAATTTTTCTCTACTTACATATTTGATATGTTTCTCTTAACACATTTGATATGTTTCGCTAATGTATATTCTTCTTTTTTAAGCGATAGTGAAGCGGCTTTTTGTTATTTTTGTTGAATTTTTGATCGATTGAATCAACATCCCATCTAATGATTTTCTAGGTGACAATCTTCGCACAAGATATGCAACACTGTTATGAAATTATGGTTATAACAAGGCCAAGACGAAATATGTTAGTGAGAATGATGATCCTACAAGGCCGAACAATCTCTACACTCCACAAGCAGGAGATGATCTTTGTAGGATTGATCTATTTTTTTGTAAGATACATTTATTAGTATTTTCAAGTAATTGTTCCCTTTCGAAGATACTACTTCGAAACATGAACAATTTTTATGTTGAAAATTATTTATTTAACTTTTCATTTTTTTTGATATATTAAATATGATTATAAATTTCGTCTCTTATAAGTATAATACAAATCAGTATAGTTCATACTATATTTTTAGCGAACACAAGATTTTTCAAAAACTTATTTTGTATATCATAGACGATTAGTTTATATATAACAAATTTGTATGTATCACAAAACATGATATTATATTTTTAAACTTCATACAAATCATTCAATTTTCAATATATTAGTACATTACATTATACCTCTGATAAATTTGGTACAAATGACTTCACTTGATACTATATTATAAGCTGATACAATTTAGTCAAAAGATATATTATGCATATAATACACAATTATTGCTTATCATTCTTTAAAAATACAATGATGTGTCTCACAAAACGTGATACTATACACTTACAATTGTTACAATTCTCTTAATCTGTAATATATTTAGTACCTTTTAATATTTTGCCTCTTATCCAATATTGTAACATTCTGAAAAAATTATATGTGTAAGGAAGAGCCCAATTGGTCTTTAAGAATAGGTATTGGGGGTACATAGGCATCGCAATGACTAATATTGAGAAATATTGGGCATCATATAGAAAATTGGCGAAGGGGTATTTGTCAATTTTTATATAATACCCAAATAAGAAAAATATTGAGCATATTAGATGTCACGACCCAAAACGAGTTGTGAGTGGCACCCACACTTATCCTAGTATGTGAGCGAACCAAACCATATAAACCCCAACATTTCAACCATAATAAACAAAATATAATGCGGAAGACTTAAAACTCATTAATGAAAATCGATTAAATAACTTCTAAAAACTCAATACTTATTATTCCCAAAATCTGGAAGTCATCACCACAAGAACATGTATCCTCAAATTACTAAATCTAAGAGTATCTAAGAAGCTAAAATAAGTAAAAAGCTAGTCCATGCCAGAACTTCAGGGCATCAAGACATGAAGAAGAAGATCCAGTCCAAGCTAGAAGCAATAGCTCACCCTGAAATCTGGTGTGATGAAGACTGGCTAGAGTTGCGCACGAGTTGAAGACGATGGTACGTTTGCTCCACCGAAGAATAGCGATCAAACAAGCTAATTCCCAATGCTCTACTGTCCTCTTCGTTCCTCTCTCTCTCGATCGTTCGTTTCTCCCTTTCTCTCTCTGTTCTTTCTATTTTTCTTATTCAAAACCCTTTTTCTTTTACCCTAATTGTCATATAATTAGGTATAAAGGATTATAAAAATAACCCACTTTTTATTTCAAGTTATCTCCTTTAACCCCCAAGTAATTGAATTATTAATATTAATCCACTAACTTTATAATTATAAGCAGGAATAGTCCAAAACGCCCCTTAAAAAGTTTTAACAGAAATCCGAACCAGTCAGGGTTACGTAGCCTGTATCGGTCCGTCATGAAGTTCAGAGAGTCGATCTCAGTACCCAAATTTTAGAATTCTAAGTGTTTTGGAACGAGACACCCTCGACGGTCCGTCGTGCCCATGACGATCCGTCGTGGGATCCGTCGACCAAGACAGTTTTTACCAGAATAAACTCTACTGCTCAAAACGACTAAACAGGTCGTTACAATAGATACCAATTTACCCATCGTTCGTCCTCGAACGATCACAAGAAGAAAAACAAGGGCGAAAATGAGTACCTGAATCTGTGAACAGGTGTGCGTACCTTTCTTGCATATCAGCCTCCTTCTCCCAAGTGGACTCTTCAACTGGTCGATTCTTCCATTGAACTTTGATGGATGCAATCTCCCTTGATCTCAACTTGCAAATTTATCTCTCTAGAATGGCAACAGGATCCTCCTTATACGACAAATTCTCATCAAGAAGAAATGAATCCCAACGAATAATGTAGTTTCCATCCCCATGGTATCTTTTCAGCATAGACACATGAAATACCGGGTGCACTCCTGAGAGTCCTGGAGGCAAGGCTAATTCATAAGCCACCTCCTCTACTCGCTTAAGTACTTCAAATGGTCCAATATACCTTGGGATTAGCTTACCCCTTTTACCAAACCGTATCACCCCTTTCATGGGTGAAACCTTCAGCAAGACTTGTTCACCCTCCATGAATTCCAAGTCTCTAACCTTTCGATCTGCATATTCCTTTTGCCTACTTTGAGCCGCTAAAAGCTTTTCTTGAATAGATTTCACCTTCTCTAATGAATCCCTCAAAAGATCAGTACCCCAAGGTCTAACCTCAAATGCATCAAACCAACCAATGGGAGACCTACATCTCCTCCCATACAATGCTTCGAATGGGGACATGTCAATACTGGAGTGATAGCTATTATTGTATGAGAACTCTGCTAAGGGTAAGAAGTTATCCCAATGACCACCAAATTCTATGACACATGCACGAAGCATATCCTCTAATACCTGAGATCCAACGTAGTACCTAATTCAGCATGCAATATTCTCCAAAACATAGAAGTAAACTGCGTACCTCTATCTGATATGATGGAAAGTGGAACTCCATGCAATCGAAAAATTTCTGAGATATAGAGTTTGACTAACTTCTCTACATTGTAGGTCACCTTGACCGGAATGAAGTGAGCAGACTTAGTTAATCTGTCCACAATTACCCAAATAGAATCAAACTTTGCCAATGTCTTTGGTAGACCAACCACGAAGTCCATTGCAATTCTGTCCCACTTCCATTCAGGAATGGGCATTCTCTGAAGTGTTCCTCCGGGCCTCTGGTGTTCATACTTTACTTGCTGACAGTTTGGACATTTGGCAACAAAATCAACAATGTCACGCTTCATTCTACTCCACCAAAAGTGTTGTTTTAGGTCACGGTACATCTTGGTTGCACCAGGATGTATAGAATATCCGGAACTATGAGCCTCTGTAAGAATAGTGTGGATCAAATCATCAACACGGGGCACACATACCCTTCCCTTAATTCTCAAAACACCTTCCTCATCAATTATTGCCTCTTTAGCCTCTCCTCACAACACCATATCCAGAATTCGGCTTAGTTTCTCATCATCAAACTGTTTTCCCTTGATCTTGTCAAGAAAAGAAGATCTTGCCTCCACACAGGCCAAAAATCCTCCTTTCTCTAGTATTTCCAGTCTCATAAAGTCGTTAGCCAAGTTTTGGATTTCTCTAGCCAATGGGCGTCTAGAAACTTGTAAGTGGGCTAAACTACCCATGCTCCCTGCTTTTCTACTTAAAGCATCAGCCACCACATTTGCTTTTCCTGGGTGATACAGAAAAGTAATATCATAGTCCTTCAACAGTTCCATCCACCTCCTCTGCCTCAAATTCAAGTCTTTCTAGGTAAAGACATACTTTAGACTACGATAATCTTTGTAGACTTCACACTTGACCCCATATAGATAATGCCTCCATTGCTTTAATGCAAACACAACTGCAGCCAATTCCAAATCGTGGGTCGGATAATTACGTTCATGCACCTTTAATTGCCTCGAAGCATAAGCAATTACATTCTTCTCTTGCATTGACACTGCACCCAAACCAGAATAGGATGCATCACAATAAACAATGAAATTGTTGCCTTCCACTAGCAAGGTAAGAATTGGTGCAGTAGTCAACAAGGTCTTGAGTTTCTGAACGCTTTCCTCACATTCATCTGACCATACAAATGGAACATTCTACTTAGTCAAGTTTGTCAATTGGGAAGCAATAGAAGAGAATCCCTTGACAAATCGATGGTAGTAGCTGGCTAAACCAACAAAGCTCCTTACTTCTGACACATTAGTAGGTCTTACCCAATTCCTCACTGTTTTAATCTTAGAAGGATCCACCATCACTCCATCCTTAGAAACCACGTGCCCCAAGAAGGACATTGAATCTAGCCAAAACTCACACTTGGAGAATTTGGCATAAAGCATTTTCTCCCTTAATACTTCCAACACAATTCTCAATGCTACTCATGTTCCTTCTTACTCTTGGAGTATATCAGTATATCATCAATAAATACGATCAGAAAGAGATCCAGATATGGCTTAAAAATCCCGTTCATCAAGCTCATGAAAGCAGCAGGGGCATTCGTAAGACCAAAAGACATTACTACGAATTTGTAATGCCCATACCTGGTTCGAAAAGCAGTCTTTTGGCACATCTGTTGCCCGTATTTTCAATTGATGATAACCGGATCTCAATTCAATCTTAGAGAAGACACAAGCGCCTTGTAACTGATCGAACAAGTCATCAATGCGAGGAATGGGGTACTTGTTCTTAATAGTCACCTGGTTCAACTGGCGGTAGTATATGCTCATCCGAAAACTCCCATCCTTCTTCTTCACAAATAACACCGGAGCACCCCAAGGGGAAGCGCTTGGTCTAATGAAGCCTTTACCTAACAACTCCTGAAGTTGGGCCTTTAACTCCCTTAACTTTGGTGGAGCCATTCTATAAGGGGGTATGGAAATGGGGCGAGTACCCGGCTCCAGATCAATGCAAAAGTCGATATCCCTATCCGGTGGCATACCAGGAAGGTCTGCAGGAAACACATCCAGAAACTCACGGACTATTGAAACCGACTCAATTGAAGCTACTTGGGTAGTATCATCCCTGAGGTGTGCCAAGATCGCTAAACACCCTATACTAACCATTCTCTTAGCACGAAGGAAGGAGATGATACGAACTATAGTGGAAGTGTAGTCACCCTCTCACACTAACGGATCTTTCCCAGGCTTTGCCAACGTTACAGTTTTAGCATTACAATCTAAGATTGCAAAATTCGGAGAAAGACAAGTCATACCTAGAATTAAATTGAAATCAACCATTTCTAAGATAACCACGTCTACATGAGTATTGCTTCCCACAAAAGTCACCAGACAAGACCGATATACCTTTTCAACTATCATAGACTCACCCACCGGAGTAAAAACACGAATAGGAATGTCAAGCAATTCACAATGTAAATTAAGACCAGTAGCAAATGAGTAAGATATATATGCAAATGTGGAGCAAGGATCAAATAATACAGAAGCTATGCAATCACAAACCAAAAGATTACCTGTGATAAGAGCATCAGATGTCTCCGCTTCAGACCTCCCAGGGAAAGCATAACAATGGGCCCTATCACCTGTCTGCCCGTTGCCCCTATCATGTTGTGCTGTAGTAGCTCCAGTTTGCCCGTCACCCCGGCTGTTTTGGTGACCACCATTACCTCGGCCACCACGTCCCCAGAATGACGGCCTCTTCCATGACCACTTCTACCTCTGACTATCGGGGGTCTGTAACTCTGTTTTGGACAATTCCTCCTAATATGTCCAGTCTCCCCACATCCATAACATTCTCTGGGGTCAAGCATAGGTCTCTGTGAAAATGATGAATTCTGGGGGTAACCTTCAAACTCAATGAAATGTTGACCGGTCTGCGGCGGACCCCGAACTACAGCCTGCAGTGAAGACTGAATAGGTCAGGCTGGATAACCTCCTGAACCCTGCCCTCTGGAGTAAGAACCATTAAACTCACCTCCCTTACGAAACCTTTTAGATGTTGATGCCATGGTGAAGTCATCTGGCTTCACTCCCTCCACCTCAATCAGGAAGTCTACCACTTCCTGAAAGGATTTTGCTATAGCCGCTACCAGTAAGGCTGAAATTCGCAAATCTGACCTCAATCCCTTCACAAAACGGCGAATCCGTTCTTGTGGACTGAAACAAAGCTGGGTGGCATACCTGGATAATGCACGAAACTTAGCCTCATACGCGGTAACCGACATCCTGCCTTGCTCTAGGCTCAAGAACTCATCTCTCCTCCTATCCCTCAAGGTCCGGGGGATATAATTCTCCATAAATAAGCTAGAGAATGACGCCCAAGTCATAGGTGGTGCCTGCGCGGGTTGACACTCAACATATGACCGCCACCACATTTTGGCATTTCCCTGAAACTGATAGGTTACAAACTCAACGCCAAATCGTTCCACTATGCCCATCTTATGTAGCAACTCATGACAATCAACCAGAAAATCATAGGCATCCTCAGATTCAGCACCCTTGAAAACTGGAGGTTTCAATTTCAAGAACTTACTGAAAAGTTTGTGATGATCACTCGTCATTATAGGCCCTGTAGTCAATCGAGGAAACGTTCCTATTTCCAATGAGGCATCAATGCGGGGAGCCATAGCAGCTGCCTGTTGTACTTCCGGAACCTGAGGTGCTGGTGCAGAATACTGGAGGTGTCTGGCCTTGATCAGATAACCCGCTAAGATAAGCAAGGACCTGATTAATCATCTCTGGGGTAGGTTAGGGTGGTAATTCCTCATTCTGCACTTGCTCATTTTGCCCTTCCTCACCCTCTCTTACTACTTCCTCAGTCGGTGGAGGAGTCACTGCCCTAGTACTAGCTGGGCCAGGTGTTCGTCCTCTACCTCTAGAGGGCGTTCCCCTGCGACCTCTACCACGACCTCTTGCCACTACTCCTCCTCGAGCTACAGCCCCAATGGCTGGCTCAGACGCATCCTGTCTTGCCGGAGTTGGTGTTGGCGTAGTTGTTGCTCTAGTTCTAACCATTTACGAAATAGAGTGAAGATGGTCAGATACCAATTTTTATCACCTAGATACCAATTCGATCCAAGTAATAGCACGAAAGAAAAAAATAATGGAATTTTTCTAAAGTCCTATAGCCTCTCAAAGAAAATTAAAGGCGTCCCCCTACCGTTCCTTAAGACTCTACAAGACTCGTTCTTGTATGATGAGACCAACGAACCTAATGCTCTGATACCAAGTTTGTCACGACCCAAAACGAGCCGATAATGGCACCCACACTTATCCTAGTATGTGAGCGAACAAACCCATCTAAACCCCAACATTTCAACCATAATAAACAAAATATAATGCGGAATACTGAAAACTCATTAATGAAAATCGATTAAATAACTTCTAAAAACTCAATACTTATTATTCCCAAAATCTGGAAGTCATCACCACAATAACATCTATTCTCAAATTACTAAATCTAAGAGTATCTAAGAAGCTAAAATAAGTAAAAAGCTAGTCCATGCCAAAACTTCAGGGCATCAAGACATGAAGAAGAAGATCCAGTCCAAGCTAGAAGCAATAGCTCACCCTGAAATCTGGTGTGATGAAGACTGACTAGAGTTGCGGATGAGTTGAAGACGATGGTACGTTTTCTCCACCGAAGAATTGCGATCAAACAAGCTAATTCCCCAATGCTCTGCTGTCCTCTTCGTTCCTCTCTCTCTCGATCGTTCGTTTCTCCCTTTGTCTCTCTATTCTTTCAATTTTTCTTATTCAAAACCCTTTTTCTTTTACCCTAATTGTCATATAATTAAGTATAAAGGATGATAAAAATAACCCACTTTTTATTTCAAGGTTATATCCTTTAACCCCCAAGTAATTGCATTATTAACATTAATCCACTAAATTTATAATTATAAGCAGAAATAGTCCAAAACTCCCCTTAAAAACGTTTAACAGAAATCCAACCCAGTCAGGGTTACGCAGCCTGTGACGGTCCGTCATGAAGTTCAGAGAGTCGATCTCAGTACCCAAATTTCAGAATTCTAAGTGTTTTGGAACGAGACACCCTCGACGGTCCGTCGTGCCCATGACGGTCCGTCGTGGGATTCGTCGACCAAGACAATTTTAATCAGAATAAACTCTACTGCTCAAAACGACTAAACAAGTCGTTACATTAGAAAAATATTGAGTTAAAGGGTGTTAGCCAATTTTCAAACATTAATGAGCTTATTTAAAAAATTTACCTGAAATGAATACCCTAAGCTAAAAACATATATTTTCTAGTATTTGCACACAAAGTACTATGCATCCAAGTGTCAAGCCTAGTACCACAACACATGATCATGTAAATTAAGCAGTGTCCAAGGACATAGTGAGGGTCCTTGGGACAATAAGTAAACGTTCCCAAATGAACATAAATAATATTTAGTTAGGAAAATGCAACCAACCCATGTGCAAGCACATATGCAAAACACGCGAAGAAGCTGCCAAAGGAGGGGACCACCCTAACCCAATTCGGTTAGGGTGGTTAGAAGGAAAAACGTGCACAAGAGACCTCTACATGTGGGGCCTAACCTCCCTACCAATTCTAGAGTCTAACCTACTGCCCTAAATAACTAAATAACCTAGGACTAGATTAATTGGACCCATTAGTGCACCTGACAACCTAGGACAAAAACCGGGTTGACACTAACCTAATACTAGTTAAAGAGACAACCTAGTACCTAACCTAGGATGGTCCAAAAGGTTAGTTATGGTCCGAAAAACTTAGGGGTACGTTAGTAATTCCCCTATGTTGTTACCTAATTAATTGATTTATCAATTTAATTAATTAATTTAAAAGGTCTAAAACCGAAAATAAAAATGAAATTTTCAGATTTCGGTTACGATAAGAAAGGGACAACCTAGTACCTAACTGATGATGCTCCAAATAGTTTGTTAAGATCCTAACGACTTAAGGGTACTTTAGTAATTATCCTATGCTACCTAATTAATTAATTTAGCAACTTAATTAATTAATTTAAAGGGGCAAAACCGAAATCACAAAGAAATATCCAGATATCGGTTAAAACAAGAAAAAATAACAATGTAGTACATAACCTAGGATGGTTCAAAGGATTATTTATGGTTATAACGACTTAAGGGTACTTTATTAATTAGCCTAAGTCACTTATTAATTAAATTAAATTGGTGAAACCAAAATTCTTATACTAACCTAGTACAACTCAAGAAACATCCTAGTACTTAACCTAGGATGATCCAAAAGGGTTAATTTTTGTTCCAATGATTTAGGGACACTTTAATAGTTACCCTTGGTACCTTAATTAATTAAATTAGTCATTTAATTAATTAATTTAAAGGGGCAAAACGAAATTCTTTTGAAAAAATTTCAGATTTGACCAAGTATTGTGTTTCCTAGTTCTAATCAATCTAGGAGGGACTTTTTAGTAATTATTTAATTAATTTAGTAACTAAATTATTAAACTCTAAGGTGAATGAGTCAGTATCAGCTCTTAAACCTAAAAATCACGTTCAAACTCATGGAAAAAAAGGACTCAAAAACTGTGAGCAACGAACGCAAAAAAAAGGCAGAAAATTTATCGGTTTCTATAGGAGATTTTAAGATTTTTCAAGGTTTTGTTCAAGGTGGTCTTCATAGATTAAGTTCTACAGAAGGTATGAGTTTTTCTCCTGTACTTCTTTCTCCAAGAGAACTTTCTTTCGAATGATTCAAAGATCTTGAAAACTAGGGTTGTTTCCACTCGTTCTTGTCGAACTCCTTTCCTTAGTATCCTTGTTACAGTTTCAATGTTGAATAGGTTAAAATTATGTTGTTGGTATGTGCTGCTGGCTGATCTTAATTTTTATGGTTTTGAATTAAATAATCATTGAATGAACCTATTAATTGGTCTCGTTTGAAGATAAGTGTTATTATGTGAATTAAAAGAGTGATACTATGTTAAAGATATGCACGAAGATGTTATGTATGAAGATTTTACAGTCAGTTGTGCTACTTGCTGTTAATATAACGTTATAAAGATAATATATTTATCAAATATGAATATGATTCTGTCCAATATGTTTAAAAGTGTTATACCTAAAGCTATGTTATAAGGTTGGATAAACAGATCACCATGAAATCATAAGTTGAATGAATATTTGGGTTATGCCAGTAAAATGGCTAACAATGTCTTGCCCAAAAGTTGAATGGAATTGGCTTACATTATTGCTTCTAAATAGTGATGGAAAAATTGACTAATGAGAATCTCATGAAACTATATTCGAATGAATGTTGGGCTTGTGCCAATAAACTAGCTATGAAGTCATTTCCAAATTTTGTAGGCCAATACTAAATTTACACCAATCTTGTGTTCCCAATATAATGCAATGTCAAATTAAGCATGACCAACAGAACAAAATGAATCCATACTAAGGGTATGCCAATCAATGGGACAAGTCAAAACATACCTTATACTATCTTATATGACAAATGTTAAAATGTTAAATGAATAAGCACATATAAAGTAATTAAATTAATCCATAACTAAGGGCATGCCATTCATTGGGACAACTCCCAACGTGCTCTAAAAGAATGATATATGAACTCATGAAACTCATTGAATGAAGTGCTCATCGTCCATAAACGATGATATGAATCTACTATACTAAAGTAATTAAGTAACATGAGTTATAACATAATTAAAGAATTATAATTTAAGTAAGTGCAAGAATGGGGTGTTAAAGAATGTGAGACAAGTCTAACTTCCACCTAAGCTACTATGTTAAAAGAACACTCACGTATGAAGGTGTTAGAATCTGTGAGCAAGTCTCATTAACAACAAAGGATGATATGTAAGGAAAATTCACATTTCATCAATATAAATAAGTATGAACATTCATCAATAGAGTATGAAATCTCAATCTAGAAGCAAGACTACATAATGCTTGAGTGAACACTAAAAAATAAAGAAGAAATGAAAATTCACGTAAAAAGGGGTGATTAATTATGAAGTGCAAATATGCTAAACTTAATGAATGTGGTGACAACATGATACGAAGCATGTGAAAGATGAGATCAATCTCAAATGATCCTAAGTAAATGTTACAAAAATGTACTCACCTATGACAGTGTAAAGCTAACTTAATACTAATGATGAGATGAGAAATCATATATTGCGCTATGATGT
The DNA here is from genome assembly GCA_027705065.1 of Solanum peruvianum. Classification (NCBI taxonomy): domain Eukaryota; kingdom Viridiplantae; phylum Streptophyta; class Magnoliopsida; order Solanales; family Solanaceae; genus Solanum; species Solanum peruvianum. The sequence goes on along the minus strand of JAKWJD010001766.1, from coordinate 51,547,930 downwards.
CCTCATACTAGAAGACAACTTCCATGATGTATGAGTGGAATGTAGTGGAACTTTATATAAAAAACACCGATAGGCTAGCTATGAGCGGTGATGCCTTCTTTCGGGAAGGGCAGAGGTTCACGTAACTCTCATGAGATGAGATTGTCTGGCATTCCAGGTATAGGTCTCCTTATATATCCTAGTCTTTTAACCTATACTTCAAATATAGGGATCTACCAGGGTTCAAATCTTTATATACACTAGCATGTTCGGGTCACTTTGGCTGGTGATTCCACCTCTTTTCGGTGTGGTGCACTTACTGGATTTTATTATGCTCACATGATTTATGTCTGTTAAGATTAAAGTTCCCAAAGGAAGAATGAGGCCAGCCTCGATGTATGGAAGATAATGAAAATGAACAATACCGAAGGTGTTTTTGCAAAACAATCAGGAGGTGAAATCAGATTTATGCAATGACATTAGGTCATTCTTGGTCATTGCACTTCATGATCCCAATGAGAGTCTTAAAATTCATCCTAGGTATATTTGGCGTTTACATCAGCCTACGAATGAATGAATAATGTGAAGTACGAATGGACGAATGAAGCACACTCTGTGTTTGTTAATGAAGGCCCTCAGTTTGAGGTTCCATATGTTGGGCCCTCACTTGAGATGTCTTAATGCTACATCAACGATTCCAAAGTCTCATGTATATGAAATGTATAATATATTAAACATGAAAGTAATGAAATCAATGGCATGATCAATAGAGAATTGCTTATGAAAGGTTATGAATATATAGTGTAAAGAATGACTCGCTATAAGGTAGGGATTTCATTGCTTAGTCCTTGGATTACTTACATGGATTCATTGTGGGTATGAGACTACAATGTCATTGCACTTGTAAGTAAAACATAGGACCAAAAGAATTATTGAACTACACAACAACAAGAAGAAAAAGACTGAAAAATAATCTAAGTGTACAAAGAGGAGCTCTCGGCCTAAGAGGATCAAAAATCTCAAATCTTCGCTCGAGTTCTTTTAAATTTATGTTGATGATACTAGTGTTTTGTAATCATATACAAAATAAGTTGTGTGCTTCGAATTCATTAAAATACATCATATTCATACCACAATTCACAACTAACGATTTAGGAAAGTCTAGTGACTAGGCTTTCCAGAAATTGCATGTTTTTTAGGAAGAGCTTTTTTTGATCATGCATAGCCTTATGTGTATGTGTGCATACACCCATATTTACTAGAAATGGTGTACTAACCCCTACTATTTACAATTTATAGATGTGGGTTAAGGGACAGATTTGACGACTCCTATAACGGTTCGGACATCAGCGTTTCTTCAGACCATTTGGTAGGTCCTTTTGATTTCGAGGATGCTAATATTTTAGTCTAGCCTTAGTTTTAGAAAAAGCTAGTGTATGTTGTCCCTAGCGTTTATTTCGTACTTTCATTATGAAGCTTTTGTAATAAGGTTGTGTCTGGTAAACGTATTAATGATATATTCTTATTATGTTTCGAATTGATTCTTATGATTGATGGTTGTTATATTTATGTTGAGTTTAGTATAGGATGAATTAATGAAATTACTCTATGAAGTCTATGTATACTTCATAAGTTTAAATTTTTAAATTTTCCGCTAAAATTTTCCATATGAATGCAAGATGAGACTTGTCTGTGATCTCTAAGAGGTCAACGATGCCGGTTGCGATTCGAATTTCAGAATCCAGATCGTGACAAATACACATCACAACTCTTATCCGATACATATCACAATACTTGATACTATATCATCCGATACAAAAATTTTCAAAGAATTAAGCATTAAATTCATTATGTTAAACATATTAATGCAATATAATAGTATTTTCAGTACTTACTAATTGTTACAGAAACATTAATTACTTAACCAATACAATGTATATTTTAAAAATAACTTTATATCAAACACAAAATAATACACAAATTCACTTTATTATAAACTAAAAAAAAAATAGGAATAATTCAAAAATAAGTGTAACATTTCAATTTATTGAATAAGGAATTAGTAAGCTAAAAGTACTTTTTTAATGTAGAGATTTGTACCAACAGAAAGCAATGTTATAATCTGATAATTATTAGATCTGAAAAAGTGAAGTACTCCAAAAAATTATTAATCTAGATTCTTCTTTCACAAAGATAGTACAAGTTTTTCTATTGAGGCCTACTTGTCCACATTGCACTCAACAATTTGTGTTTGATGTTAGATTTTCATCTGAATCTTTCTTCTGCTGTTTTTACTTCATCCATTGAGAATTATTTTGTATATTGGTGGCAAGACAAGTTCTTTCAAAACACATTTCAGAACTGATCAATCACTTTTATCCGCCATTGATTCCATTGGAACTACATAATACACTAATACATAGCTAAAATCGTACCAAATATATTTATTATTTAATATTTACTATATCCTTCCAAATAAATTTACACTTCAAGATACATTATTAAAACTTTTTCAACGGATCATATATAATTTTTGCTTATCATACATATTAGTGTCCCAATAGTTTTACATGTTTTAGATACATATAAAAAATGATACAAAACACAACTATGTATTAGAAAACATATATGTACAACAGAAGTATATTAGGATCTTTACTGTTTACATGAATAATAGATAACCGGTATTGTTTATGTTAAAACATATATTATTCTAGAACACATAAACATACTGAAATTTAAGCCGATAAATACCTCTTGAACAAAGACCTTCGAGCGAATCTACAAGATAAATTGACCTTCAAGAGAATCTACAAGATAAACAATAGTTATTGTCTTCTTCAGTTGTCCCAAGTCACATCCGAAATCTCTTAACACTTGGGTGGGCAAGTATTGAATAGGAAACTAGTCTGTTTTCAAGGTTAGGAGAATTCCTATATATAGAGATTTCTTCCTCATCCAAAAAGGACTCGAAAATCTAGTTTTTCTAGAGGACTAGAAAAACCCATATTATTCTTTCTTTTTCCATAGAAAAAGGATTAGAGATCTAGTTTAAAATGAACACTATAGGGATCACATAATTAATTATTGAGGTTTAAATAATTCTAAATAATCAATTTGAATTATTCTTACCATAATAAATTACAAACCATTCCGCTAGAAATTCGTAATTACACTTCTCTATTTCATGATTCCTCATGCTAAGATTTCAGATACTAATCAATAAATTAAATTACTGACAAATTTAACTTAATGATTAATTTCCTTTAGAGCACTACTTAACTTATTTCATGTGTTGGATTCATAAATACTAGCAAGATTTGATACATTGAAAACTTATAATTTTCTCAAATGACATATCAATTATTCTCTATAATGAGACATGGATTCCATCAACTAACTTATTATTTCACCAATATATTCAACTTATCACGCATATTAACCCATCTCGAAATCTCACTTTTTAATAAATCAAAACGATAATTTATGTATACAAATCATAATAGTTATATTAGGATTAAGAATATAAGTATATTTAATAGTTTAGAGAATATGTTTTGCCAGTTAGTCTAAAACAACTATATTTACTTGGTCCCGTTCAATACATACAAAATGTACTAACACAAGAAGTTGGAACTCTATCATTCCCATAATCAGGATAAATTACATATAATCTTGTGCTACAATTGTACCATATGACATGTTCAATTTCCATTATAGATTGAGAACAAAACACTTATACTTGTAACAATCAATGATTGAATCCTCTGTATATCAGCTAAAACTTTACACAACAAGTCATCTACTATATAAATGAATAGTGTAACGACCTGTTTAGTCGTTTTGAGCAGTAGATTTGATTTCTGGAAAAACTGTCTGAGTCGACGGAACCCACGACGGACCGTTGAGGGGGTCTCGTTCCAAAACACTTAGAATTCTGAAATTTTGGTACTGAAATCGACTCTCTGAACTTTGTGACGGAATGGCAGGACGGACCGTTGTGGGCACGACGGACAGTCACACATCTTCCACAGAAATTAAGTCTCTGAACTTTGAGACGGACCTGCAGGACGGACCGTCGCAGGCACGACGGGCCGTCACAGGCACGATGGGCCGTCACAGGCTGCGTAATCTCAGGCTGGGTCGGACTTCTGTTACATATTTTAAGGGGCGTGTTAGACTATTCCAGCAATAATTATAAATTTAGTGGGTTAATATTAATAAGTCAATTTCTTGGGGGTTAAAAGAGATAACCTTGGATTGATTAGTGGGTTATTCTATCATCTTTTATACATAATTATATGCTAATTAGGGTAAAAGAAAAGAGGGTTGGAATAAGAAAAATAGAAAGAACAAAGAGAGGGAGAAGAACAATCGAGAGAGAGGAGAAACGAAGAGGAAAACAAAGCTTTGAAAAGTAGATTGCTTGATCACGAATCTTCGGTGGAGGTAGGTTATGGTTTTTATGCTATTCGTAGTAAACTCTAAATAGCGAATGATATGTATTGGGTAGTATTGTAAACCCTTCTATATGCTTAATTGTATGCTTGCATGAATGTGATTATATAATTGTGATAAAATAAGCATGATGAAGCTATTGAATCCTAAATCTTTAAAAGAAACCCTAATCTACTTTGTTAATGATGATGCCTTGGTATAAAAGAAGGCTTGATGAACGAAAGTAGTGAGATTAGGGGATCGGAGTGTCACGTTCCGACACCAGGATAGTATATGGATCGGGTGCCACGTTCCGGTACCAGGATAGAATGAGGATCGGAGTGGCACGTTCCGACACCAGGATAGTATATGGATCGGGTGCCACGTTCCGGTACCAGGATAGAATGAGGATCGGAGTGTCACGTTCCAAGACCAGGATAGTATATGGATCGGGTGCCACATTACGGTACATGGATAGAATAAGGATCGGAGTGCCACGTTCCGGCACCAGGATAGAATATGGATCGGAGTGTCACGTTCCGACACCAGGAGAGTATATGGATCGGGTGCCACGTTTCGGTACTAGGATAGAATGAGGATTGGAGTGTCACGTTCCGACACCAGGATAGAATATGGATCGGAGTGTCACGTTCCGACACCAGGATAGTATATGGAGCGGAGTGTCACGTACCGACACGAGAGAAATAAACATAATGAATCTTGAAAGATGTTAATATACTCGATTTAATGAACCTAATTCCCAAATGAGTATGATGGGGAGGCGTGAGTCTTCATTGATGTGCTTGGTGTTGTGACCAAGGGTTATGATAATTGTAAATGCCGCATGTTGAGTATTGTAGTTGATTTTATGATATTATCTGATATATATTATTTTCTATTTTGAGTTGGCCAATGATACCTACTCAGTACTTGTGTTTTGTACTGACCCCTACTTGTATGTTTCTTTCTTTGTTATTTGTGAAGTGCAGAAAACGTACCGTCGTCTTCAACTCAACCGCAACTCTAGCCAGTCTTCATTACACCGGATTTCAGGGTGAGCTAATGCTTCTAGCTTGGACTGGATCTTCTTCTTCATGTCTTGATGCCTTGAAGTTCCAGCATGGACTAGCTTTTGCTTATTTTGGCTTTGTTAGATACTCTTAGATTAGTAATTTGAGGATATATGTTCTTGTGATGATGACTTCCAGATTTTGGGGGAATAATAATAAGTATTGAGTTTTAGAAGTTATTTAATCGTTGTTCATTAATGAGATTTAAGTCTTCCGCATTGTATTTGTTCTTATGTTTAAAATGTTGGGGTTTAGATTGGTTGGTTCGCTCACATAGTAGGATAAGTGTGGGTACCACTTGCGGCTCGGTTTTGGGTCATGACAAACTTGGTATCAGAGCATTAGGTTTGTTGGTCTAATCACACAAGAACGAGTCTAGTAGAGTCTTAAGGAACGGTAGGGGGACGCCTTTACTTTTCTTTTAGAGGCTATAAGACTTTAGGAAAATTCCATTCTTTCTTTTATTCTTTCGTGCTATCACTTGGATCCAATTGGTATCTAGGTGATACAAATTGGTATCTGACCATCTTCACTCTATTTCGCAGATAGTTAGAACTAGAGCAACGACTGCACCAACACTAACACCGGCAAGACAGGATGCGTCTGAGCCAGCCACTGGGGTTGTAGCTCGAAGAGGAACAGTGGCAAGAGGCCGTGGAAGAGGTCGTGGGAGGACGTCCTCTAGAGGAAGAGGACAAGCACCTAGCCCACCTGGTACTAGGGCGGTGACTCCTCCACCGACTGAGGAAGTGATAAGAGAGGGTGAGGAAGGAGAATGAACAAGTACAGAATGAGGGATTGCCACCCCAACCTACCCCAGAGATGATAAATCAGGTTCTTGCTTATGTTAGCGGGTTATCTGATCAGGAACAGACACCTCCAGTGTTTTCTGCACCAACACCTTAGGTTCCGGAGGTACAACATGCAGCTACCGTGGCTCCCCGCATGGATGCCTCATTGGAAATAGGCACGTTTACTCGTTTGACTACAGGGCCTATAATGACAAATGATCAGCATGAACTTTTCAGTAAGTTCTTGAAATTGAAACCTCCAGTCTTCAAGGGTGCTGAATCTGAGGATGCATATGATTTTCTGGTTGACTGTCATGAGCTTCTACACAAGATGGGTATAGTAGAACGGTTTGGTGTTGAGTTTGTGACTTATCAGTTTCAAGGGAACGCCAAAATGTGGTGGCAGTCACATGTTGAGTGTCAACCAATAGAGGCACCACCTATGACATGGGCATTATTCTCTAGCTTGTTTATGGAGAAGTATATTCCCCGGACTTTGAGGGATAGGAAAAGAGATGAGTTCTTGAGCCTAGAGAAAGGTAGGATGTCGGTTACTGCATATGAGGCTAAGTTTAGTGCATTATCCAGGTATGCCACCCAAATTTGTTTCAGTCCACAAGAGCGGATTCGCCATTTTGTGAAGGGGTTGAGGTCAGAGTTGCGGATTTCAGCCTTACAGGTAGCGGCTACAGCGAAATCCTTTCAGGAAGTGGTAGACTTCGTAATAGAGGTGGAGGGGGTGAAGCCAGATAACTTCACCATGGCATCGACATCAAAAAGGTTTCGAAAGGGAGGTGAGTTTAATGGTTCTTACTCTAGAGGGCAAGGCTCAGGAGGTTACTCGATCCGACCAATTCAGTCTTCACTACAAAAAGTAGTTGGGGGTCCACCTCAGACCGATCAACACTTCTCGGAGAGACCTATGCTTGACTCCAGAGAGTGTTATGGATGTGGGGAGACTGGACATATTAGGAGTAATTGTCCAAAATAGAGTTATAGACCCCCAATAGCTAGAGGTAGAGGTGGTCATGGTAGAGGCCGTTATTCTGGAGGATGTGGTGGCCGAGGTAATGGTGGTCACCAAAACGGCCGGGGTGATGGACAAACTGGAGCCACTACAGCACAACATGGTAGGGGCAACGGGCAGACAGGTGATAGGGCCCATTGTTACGCTTTCCCTGGGAGATCTGAAGCGGAGACATCTGATGCTGTTATCACAGGTAATCTTTTGGTTTGTGATTGCATGGATTCTTTATTATTTGATCCTGGCTCCACGTTTTCATATGTATCTTCCTCATTTGCAACTGGTCTTAATTTACATTGTGAATTGCTTGACATGCCTATTCGTGTTTCTACTCCGGTGGGTCAGTCTGTGATAGTTGAAAAAGTATATAGGTCTTGTCTGGTGACTTTTGTGGGGAGCAATACTTATGTAGACTTGGTTATCTTAGAAATGGTTGATTTTGATGTAATTTTGGGTATTACTTGGCTTTCTCTAAATTTTGCGATCTTGGATTGTAATGCTAAAACTGTGACGTTAGCCAAGCCTGGACACATCCGTTAGTGTGGGAGGGTGACTACACTTCCACTCCGGTTCGTATCATCTCCTTTCTTCGTGCTAAGAGAATGGTTAGTAAAAGGGTGTTTAGCTTTCTTGGCACATCTCAGGGATGACACTACCCAAGTACCTTCAATAGAGTCGGTTTCGGTAGTCCGTGAGTTTCTGGATGTTTTCCCTGCAGATCTTCCTGGTATGCCACCGGATAGAGATATTGATTTTTGCATTGATCTGGAACCGGGTACTCGCCCCATTTTTATACCCCCTTATAGAATGGCTCCCGCGGAGTTAAGAGAGTTAAAGGACCAACTTCAAGAGTTGTTGAGCAAAGGCTTCATTAGACCAAGTGCATCCCCTTGAGGTGCTCCGGTGTTATTTGTGAAGAAGAAGGATGGGAGTTTTCGGATGTGCATAGACTACCGGCAGTTGAACAAGGTAAATATTAAGAACAAATATCCCATTCCTCGCATTGATGACTTGTTCGATCAGTTACAAGGTGCTTGTGTCTTCTCTAAGATTGACTTGAGATCCGGTTATCATCCATTGAAAATACGGGCAACGGATGTGCCAAAGACTGTTTTGCGGACCAGGTATGGGCATTACGAATTTGTGGTGATGTCATTTGGTCTTACGAATGCCCCTGCTGCTTTCATGAGCTTGATGAATGGGATTTTTAAGCCATATCTTGATCTCTTTGTGATCGTATTTATTGATGATATACTGATATACTCCAAGAGCAAGAAGGAACATGAGGAGCATTTGAGAATTGTGTTGGAAGTATTAAGGGAGAAAAGACTTTATGCCAAATTCTCCAAGTGTGAGTTTTGGCTAGATTCAGTGTCCTTCTTGGGGCACGTGGTTTCTAAGGATGGAGTGATGGTGGATACTTCTAAGATTGAGACAGTGAAGAATTGGGTAAGACCTACTAATGTGTCAGAAATAAGGAGCTTTGTTGCTTTAGCTAGCTACTACCGTCGATTTGTCAAGGGATTCTCTTCTATTGCTTCCCAATTGACAAACTTGACTGAGCAGAATGTTCCAATTGTATGGTCGGATGAATGTGAGGAAAGATTTCAGAAGCTCAAGACCTTGTTGACTACTGCACCAATCCTTACCCTTCCAGTGGAAGGTAAGAATTTCATTGTCTATTGTGATGCATCCTATTCGGGTTTGGGTGCAGTGCTAATGCAAGAGAAGAATGTAATTGCTTATGCTTCAAGGCAATTAAAGGTGCACAAACGCAATTACCCGACCCATGATTTGGAGTTGGCCGTGGTAGTATTTGCATTAAAGCAATGGAGACACTATTTATATGGGGTTAAGTGTGAAGTCTATACAGATTATCATAGCCTACAGTATGTCTTCACTCAGAAAGATTTGAATTTGAGACAGAGGAGATGGATGGAACTACTGAAGGACTACGATATCACTATTCTGTATCATCCGGGAAAAGCTAATGTTGTGGCAGATGCTTTAAGTAGAAAGGTAGGAAGCATGGGAAGTCTAGCTCACTTGCAAGTTTCTAGACTCCAGTTGGCTAGAAAAATCCAAAACTTATCTAATGACTTTATGAGGCTAGAAGTAAATGAGAAGGGAGGATTTTTGGCTTGTGTGGAGGCGAGATCTTCTTTTCTTGACAAGCTTAAGGGAAAGCAATTTGATGATGAGAAACTAAGCCGAATTCGGGATATGGTGTTGCGAGGAGAGGCTAAAGAGGCCATAATGGATGAGGAAGGTGTTTTGAGGATTAAGGGAAGGGTATGTGTGCCCCGTGTTGATGACTTGATCCACACTATTCTCACAGAGGCTCATAGTTCCGGATATTCCATACATCCTGGTGCAACCAAGATGTACCGTGACCTAAAGCAACACTTTTGGTGGAGTAGAATGAAGCGTGACATTGTTGATTTTATTGCCAAATGTCCAAATTGTCAGCAAGTAAAATCTGAACACCAGAGGCCCGGAGGAACACTTCAGAGAATGCTCATTCATGAATGGAAGTGGGAGAGAATTGCAATGGATTTCGTGGTTGGTCTTCCAAAGACATTGGGAAAGTTCGATTCTATTTGGGTAATTGTGGACAGATTAACTATGTCTGCTCACTTTATTCCGGTCAAAGTGACCTACAATGCAGAGAAGTTAGCCAAAATCTACATCTCAGAAATCGTTTGATTGCATGGAGTTCCACTTTCCATCATATCAGATAGAGGTACGCAGTTTACTTCTAAGTTTTGGAGAACATTGCATGCGGAATTAGGTACTAGGTTGGACCTTAGTACTGCATTTCACCCTCAGACTGATGGTCAGTCTGAGCGAACGATTCAAGTGTTGGAGGATATGCTTCGTGCATGTGTGATAGAATTTGGTGGTCATTGGGATAACTTCTTACCCTTAGCGGATTTTTCATACAATAATAGCTATCACTCCAGTATTGACATGACTCTATTTGAAGCATTGTATGGGAGGAGATGTAGGTCTCCCATTGGTTGGTTTGATGCATTTGAGGTTAGACCTTGGGGTACTGACCTTTTGAGGGATTCATTGGAGAAAGTGAAATCTATTCAAGAAAAGATTTTAGCGGCGCAAAGTAGGCAAAAGGAATATGTAGATCGAAAGGTTAGAGACTTGGAGTTTATGGAGGGTGAGCAAGTCTTGCTAAAGGTTTCGCCCATGAAAGGGGTGATGCGGTTTGGTAAAAGAGGTAAGCTAAGCCCAAGGTATATTGGACCATTTGAAGTACTTAAGCGAGTAGGGGAGGTGGCTTATGAATTAGCCTTGCCTCCAGGACTGTCTGGAGTGCATCCGGTATTTTATGTGTCTATGTTGAAAAGATACCATGGGGATGGAAACTACATCATTCATTGGGATTCAGTTCTGCTTGATGAGAATTTGACTTATGAGGAGGAACCTGTTGCTATTTTAGATAGAGAAGTCCGCAAGTTGAGGTCGAGGGAGATTGCATCCATCAAGGTTCAATGGAAGAATCGGCCGGTTGAAGAGTCTACTTGGGAGAAGGAGGCTGATATGCAAGAAAAATACCCACATCTGTTTACAGATTCAAGTACTCATTTTCGCCCTTGTTTTTCTTCTTGTGATCGTTCTAGGACGAACGATGGGTAAATTGGTATCTATTGTAACAACGTGTTTAGTCGTTTTGAGCAGCAGATTTGATTTCTGGAAAAACTGTTTGAGTCGACGGAACCCACGACGGACCGTCATGGGCACGACGGACCGTCGAGGGGGTCTCTTTCCAAAACACTTAGAATTCTGAAATTTGGGTACTGAAATCGACTCTCTGAATTTTGTGACGGAATGGCAGGACGGACCGTCGTGGGCACGACGGACCGTCACACATCTTCCACAGAAATTAAGTCTCTGAACTTTGAGACGGACCTGCAGGACGGACCGTCGCAAAAACGACGGGCCGTCACAGGCTGCCTAATCCCAGGCTGGGTCGGACTTCTGTTACATATTTTAAGGGGCGTGTTGGACTAATCCTGCTATAATTATAAATTTAGTGGGTTAATAAGTCAATTTCTTAGGGGTTAAAAGATATAACCTTGGATTGATTAGTGGGTTATTCTATCATCTTTTATACTTAATTATATGCTAATTAGGGTAAAAGAAAAGAGGGTTGGAATAAGAAAAATAGAAAGAACAAAGAGAGGGAGAAGAACGATCGAGAGAGAGGAGAAACGAAGTGGAAAACAAAGCTTAGAAAAGTAGATTGCTTGATCACGAATCTTCGGTGGAGGTAGGTTATGGTTTTTGCTATTCGTTGTAAACTCTTAATAGCGAATGATATGTATTGGGTAGTATCGTAAACCCTTCTATATGCTTAATTGTATGCTTGCATGAATGTGATTATATAATTGTGATAAAATAAGCATGATGAAGCTATTGAATCCTAAATCTTGAAAAGAAACTCTAATCTACTTTGTTAATGATGATGCCTTGGTATAAAAGAAGGCTTGATGAACGAAAGTAGTGAGATTAGGGGATCGGAGTGTCACGTTCCGACACCAGGATAGTATATGGATCGGGTGCCACGTTCCGGTACCAGGATAGAATGAGGATCGGAGTGTCACGTTCCGACACCAGGATAGTATATGGATCGGGTGCCATGTTCCGGTACCAGGATAGAATGAGGATCGGAGTGTCACGTTCCGACAGTAGGATAGTATATGGATCGGGTGCCACGTTCCGGTACCAGGATAGAATGAGGATCGGAGTGCCACGTTCCGGCACCAGGATAGAATATGGATCGGAGTGTCACGTTTCGACACCATGATAGTATATGGAACGGGTGCCACGTTCTGGTACCAGGATAGAATGAGGATCGGAGTGTCACGTTCCGACACCACGATAGAATATGGATCAGAGTGTCACGTTCCGATAGCAGGATAGTATATGGAGTGGAGTGTCACGTACCGACATGAGAGAAATAAAGATAATGAATCTTGAAAGATGTTAACATACTCGATTTAATGAGCCTAATTCCCAAATGAGTATGATGGGGAGGCGTGAGTCCTCATTGATGTGCTTGGTGTTGTGACCAAGGGTTATTATAATTGTAAATGCCGCATGTTGAGTATTGTAGTTGATTTTATGATATTATCTGGTATATACTATTTTCGATTTTGAGTTGTCCCATGATACCTACTCCGTACTTGTGTTTTGTACTGACCCCTACTTGTATGTTTCTTTCTTTGTTATTTGTGGAGTGCAGCAAACGTACCGTCGTCTTCAACTCAACCGCAACTCTAGCCAGTCTTCATTACACCGGATTTCAGGGTGAGCTAATGCTTCTAGCTTGGACTGGATCTTCTTCTTCATGTCTTGATGCCTTGAAGTTCTGGCATGGACTAGCTTTTACTTATTTTGGCTTTCTTAGATACTCTTAGATTAGTAATTTGAGGATAGATGTTCTTGTGATGATGACTTCCAGATTTTGGGGGAATAATAATAAGTATTGAGTTTTAGAAGTTAATTAAAATGTTGGGGTTTAGATTGGTTGGTTCGCTCAGATAGTAGGATAAGTGTGGGTGCCACTCGCGGCTCGGTTTTGGGTTGTGACAAATAGACACCATAAATGAATACATGATCGATTAAAATTGAGTAAATATTTATTCTCTAATAAATATTATTTCTTAACATATGGTTAATAGTATACATTCCAACAATCTCCCACTTAGACTTCTAACCATCACAATTGTTATAATGTAATATATCTAAAATCATGGTTAATAGTATATACCCTAACAATCTCCCACTTAGATATTTAATCTTAAAAATTGTTAAAGTACTATGTACGAACAGATTATTAATAGTATATACTCTAATAATCTCCCACTTAGACTCTTAACTATGCATTTAGAACTTTCACATGCATTTCTTTATTTCTTATCAACAGAAAATTTACCAAGCTATTTTCTCATGCAATTTCGTGTAGTAGTGCTTCGTCTTAATAAGCTGATTTTTTACTAGATCTTGAGAAACTTTGTCATGAAACCCTGAAAGAGTGTACTTTTTTCAGGAGCTCTATCATAAAAGTTCTCTAAGGCATAAAAAACAAATCAATCTTCATTATGATTCTCCCACTACGAGAAAGTACTACTATTATAATCACACTTTCATGTTATTGAGTTTTGATATTTTCTTCAAAATCTTTCGATACTGAAATATTTACAACTTTACATGAAGTGTTCTTTTAGTGTTACTGGCGATATGAACATCTTTAGGCTTATGACTGTGCTCAGCAGGTTGAGGCTGATAAGGTTAGGGAATAGGACAAGGAGAGTAAGAAGGCTTGGATTTGGAATTATGACTATTTTTTGTAGCAATCGGGTGGTGAAAATTGCTCATAGAATCAATAGAAGTTTTTACCTCCAGCCCTTCGTCGGTTAGTGTTCCATCCTCCAAGAATAGGTACGACCATAAGGTTAGAGAGCCATGATCTAAGTCTCAGGGACGTTTTTCAGGAACCTAGACTTACCCCACTTGTCCTAGATGTGGTAAGAACCATCCGGGCGAGTGTCTCTTAGGAAAAGGAGGATGTTGTGGGTGCGGCCAGTATGGTCACAAGTTGAGGGATTGTCCTTTTAGACAGGTTCAAAGAGGTGGTAATGGTAGAGTTTTGTCTACAAATTCATTAGCACCAACAAGTCACCTGACTCAGCAGGGTAACTCATATGGTACAGGTGGTTGTCAGTGCCAGAACATGTTTTATGCTCTTCAGGATCACGAAGGTTCTTCTGAGATAGTCACTGGTACGTTACGAGTCTTTGACATTGATGTTTAAGCATTGCTAGATATTTGGACTACTCTTTCTTTTGTAACTACATACATAACAGTCACATTCAGTATTAGTCCAGAAACACTCTCAAAACCTTTATTAGTCCATACTCCAGTCGGTGAACCAATTTTAGCTAGAAGGGTATACAGAAATTGCCCTGGCACAATCTCTTAGAAAGTCACCTCAGAAAATCTTGTAGAGTTAGAAATTGTAGACTTCGATGTCATTCTAGGCATGTATTGGTTACAATCAAGTTATTTCTCGGTTGATTGTAGAAGTAGGATTGTTTGTTTTTAGTTTCAAGACGAATCAATCATAGAATGGTAAAGTAGTACCTTAGCGCCGATAAATCGATTCATTTCTTACCATAAGAAAAAAAAAATATCTAAGGGTTATATTTATATCCCAGTTAGGGTTAAGGATTCTAGATCTGAAACCCCAAATCTTGAGTCAGTTCCAGTAGTTTGTGAGTTTCTTGATGTTTTTCCAGAAGATTTTCTCGGAGTCCCTCCCGAAATGGAAATTTACTTTGGCATTGATCTCCTTCCAGATACCCAGTCAATTTCTATTCCTCGTTACAGAATGGCTCCAGCAGAGGTTAAGGAGTTGAAAGAGTAGTTGAATGACCTTCAAGATAAGGGTTTCATCCGACCTAGTATTTCACCATGGTGTGCACCAATATTGTTTGTAAATAAGAAATATGGTTTTCTCAGAATGTACATTGATTATAGACAATTGAACAAGGTTACAATCAAGAATAAGTATCCCATCCACAGGATTGATGACTTGTTTGACCAACTTCAGGGTGCTAGTCATTTGTCAAAGATATAACTCAAATCGGGTTATCATCATCTTAGAGTCAGAGATAATGACATTCCAAAAACATCCTTTAGAACTCGTTATGGTCATTAAAATTTTGTAATTATGTTATTAGGACTAACCAATGCTCCTACAACTTTCATAGATTTAATGAACAGAGTGTTCAAATGGTACTTATACTTATTCGTTATCGTACTTATGATAATATCATCATTTACTCTAGGAATGAGGAAAAACATGCGAGTCATTTGAGAATTGTTCGACAGACTCTCAAGGATTGCCAGTTATTCACTAAGTTTAGCAAATGTGAGTTCTGGTTGTACTCCGTTGTTTTCCTTGGTCACATTGTATCTAGAGAAGGGATCTTAGTTGATTCACATAAGATAGAAGGAGTGAAACAATGGCTCTGACCTACCTTTGCTATAGATATAAGAAGTTTCTTAGGTCTAGCAGGGTATGGTAGAAGGTTCGTGGAAGGATTCTCATCCATAGCCTCACCATTGACTAGGTTAACTCAGAAGGTGGTCAAGTTTCAATGGTGAGATGATTGTGAGAAAAGCTTTGCAAGATTTAAAACTAGATGGTCTACAACTCCTCTCTTGACTCTACCATAGGGTTTCGATGGTTATGTGATCTATTGTGATGCATTCAGATTTGGCCTAGGTTGTGTATTGATGTAGCTAGATAAGGTTATAGCATATGCCTCTAGACAGCTTAAGGTTCATGAGAATAACTATCCAACCCATGACCTCGAGCTTGTAGTAGTGGTGTTTGCACTCAAGATATTGAGACACTACTTGTATGATTTTCATGTAGATGTGTTCACTGATCATAACAGCCTTCAGTATTTGTTCACCGAGAAAGAGTTGAATTTTCGCTAGAGGAGATGGCTTAAGTTCCTTAAGGATTATGATATGAGTGTGCATTATCGTCCTATTAAAGCTAACGTAGTAGCAGATACTCTTAGTAGATTATCTATGGGTTGTGTATCCCATGTTGAGGAAGAAAGGAAGGACTAGTGAAGGATGTTCACATGCTTGCTCGCTTAGGAGTTTGCATTATGAGCATATCAGACAGTGGTGTAACAGTTCAAAATGGGCCGAATTTTCTTTGGTAATGGAGATTAAGAAGAAGCAAGATAGTGATCCAATCTTGCTTGAACTTAAGGGTGCAGTCCACAAACAAAGAGTGGATGAGGTTTTCTCCCAAGGGGGATATGGTGTACTTCGCTACTAGGGTAAATTGTGTGTTCCTGATGTGGGTGAGTTGAGAAAGCATATCCTAGCAGAAGCCCATAGCTCCAGATATTCTATTCATCCAGGTGCTACTAAGATGTACCGCGACCTACAGGAAGTCTATTGGTGGAATGGCATGAAAAGGGATATAGCAGATTTTGTGAGTAAGTGCCCAAATTGCCAGCAAGTCAAGGTGGAACATAAAAAACCAGGAGGTATGACTCAAGATATTGATATTCCTATTTGGAAGAGGGACGTGATAAATATGGATTTCATCAAAGAGTTACGTCGTACTCGCAGACAACATGACTCAATTTGGGTGATAGTTGATAGGATGACTAAGTCTTCTCGCTTTTTCGCGGTCAAGACTACAGATTCGGTAGAGGACTATGCCAAGATTATCATTAATGAAATTGTGAGGCTGAATGGGGTTCCTTTGTCTATCATCTTAGATAGAGGTCCTCAATTTACTTCTCATTTCTGTAAGTCATTTTAGAAGGGTCTTGGTACTCAAGTTAGCCTTAGCACAACATTTCATCCACATACGGATGGATAGGCAAATCGTACCATTCAGACCCTAGAGGATTTTGTGTGATTGATTTCAAGGGTAGGTGGGATGATCACCTCTTGCTGATTGAGTTCGCCTACAACAATAACTACTATTCCAATATTCAGATGGCCCTTTATGAAGCTTTGTATGGGCTTAGATGTAGATCTCTCGTTGGTTGGTTTCAAGTTGGTGAAGCATCTTTGATAGGGCAAGATTCAATCCTTTATGATATGGAGAAAGTGAAACTCACTAGAGATAGACTTAAGACAACCTCAATTCATTAGAAATCTTATGCAGATGTAAGGAGAAGGGAACTAGAGTTCCAAGTTGATGATTGGGTTTTTTTGAAAGTTTCACCTATGAAAGGGGTGATGAGATTTGGCAAGAAATGGAAGCTCAGTCTTATATATGTAGGACCTTACAAGATATTGAAAAGAATTTGCAAGGTGGAATATGAGTTAGAGTTGCCAGCAGAATTAGCAGCAATGCATCAGTTCTTCCACATCTCGCTCTTGAAGAAGTGTGTGGGTGACCCAGCCGCTGTAGTGCCATTAGAGAGCGTGGTGGTGAAAGATAGTCTTTCTTATGAGGATATACCAGTAAATATTCCTTACTGTCAGGTTAGAAGGTTGAGAAATAAAAAAATTGCTTCAGTCAAGGTTTTGTGGAGGAGTCAGTCCGTACAGGGAGCTACTTAGGAAGCAGAAACAGCCATAAAAGCCTAGTACCCTCACCTCTTTCTTTCTGATTAAACCCCATCTTTAGGTAATAGTTCCTCTTCAGTTTTCTAGTCATTCATGCGAGAATTAAGTCTTAGAATCATGTTCCCTCAGTTTCACTTGCATTTTCGGCATATTTGAATGTTCCCAAAACTCAATTAAGTTGGAAAATCAGTTCTCAATGTTTAGTAGTAGGGATTAAAGCTCTCTCCCTTTATTTAAACTATTTTAGTCTTCATTCGAGGATGAATGTTCTCAAGGGGGAGATAATGAAAACTCGTATCCTAGATAGACCGAAATTCTGATTTTCAAGAAATGCAGATTCCTTCTATAAAGGCCACCTACGTACTGTAGTAAGGACTACGACCTTAGACTAAGTCCGTCGATCCTGGTCGACAGACGATGTCCAGGATCTACAAACCGTAGGTAGGAACACGGTTTGTTGACCATGTCTTTCAATCTTGGTCCACCGAAAACTCAAAGATCCTAAACGACGGCCCGTACCTACGGACTGTAGCTGGGACCAAGGTTCTTAAACCAGGTCTGTTGATCGTGGTCCATAAACCCATTCTCTAAACCAAACATCAAAGGAATAGGATAGACCGTAGGTAGAACCATGGTCTATGGACCAGGTCCATTGATTATTGTCCATAAACCCACTCTCTGAACCAAAGGGCGAAGAAACAGCACAAACTGTACATGCGACCACGGTGCGTGGACCAAGTTTATCTATCATGGTCCATAAACCCACTCTGTGAACCAAATGACGAAAGAACAGGATGGATCATCGTTAGCACAACAATCTGTGGCCAGGTCTGTTAGTCTTAGTCCACAGACAATGGACAAGACCTACTGAGCGTAGTCAGGACAACGGTCCGTGGACCAGGTCTGTCTGTCTTTCCGACAACAATTAATTTAGGGGTCTTTTGGTATTTTCCACCTTTTTTAATCATCA
Organism: Solanum peruvianum; assembly: GCA_027705065.1. Classification (NCBI taxonomy): domain Eukaryota; kingdom Viridiplantae; phylum Streptophyta; class Magnoliopsida; order Solanales; family Solanaceae; genus Solanum; species Solanum peruvianum. Next base: position 51,529,522 of record JAKWJD010001766.1, on the reverse strand, counting down.
GATTTTAGTCAGTTTAATCATAGAAATGTAACTAAAAATTATATAAATCAAATAATTAAACAAAAACTTGGAAAATTAAAAGCAAGAGAAGAGAAAAAGGTCAAGAACCTTAGTTCAAGAATGCAACAAGGTTTCAGTATTTCCAGCCCCAAAATCAAAATATTTCTCCATGGATTTCATTACCAGATATGTGGGATTTCACTGGTGGGTTCCTTTCCCCTTTTGGGTCCCTAGTTTTCAGTCGGATTCTTGATTCCCATATCTTGATCAGACCTAGGTTTCTAGAACTGCAAAAGAACTTCATGAATTAATTAGTTATATGTTCCAAATCAGATTTCCATGTTATATTTAGTTTTTTGCATGAATTTCGAAACCCTAACTATGTGTTTCTTTAGTTCTTGAATTTAAATGATAGATTAGATATTTTAGTTATTCAGTTACACATACCTCAATTATTAATGCATCAGTATCAGATTAAATGTTGTATTCTCAATTTGCATGTTCACTTTTGATCTATCCTGTATTTACAGAAACTAAGTCATAATAAGTTAATTAGATAATTAATTGGGAGGAGCATAATACCGAGTTGGACTAGGGTTCAGCGTACCCAATCAGTCTAAGAATTACTATCCAAGTAGTTTATATGTCCCTTTTATGGGCAATAAGTTTAGTGATCACGCCAGCATGACTTTATTCCTTTGGCAGGGTGTACTAGTTCCTCTTGATTGGGCGTATACATTGAACTCCATATTTAGCTCATGTGGTTTTATTATTGGTTATTAGGAGCTCCCTCAGTTCAGTCAGACTTTGTTGCATTGATCTTTTATCAGTATTTTCAGTATTCAGTTTCAGCATGTTATAACTTGGTCATTGCATTCAGTTAGCTCAGAATTCAGTATTTCATGTTCCGATTATTATACTTGCTTTTGCGCTTGTTCAGTTATGTCTTATTTAAGCTTTACTTTGTCCTACATGGTCAGTAATTTCAAGTACTTACACATACGTGCGCTACATCTTTTCGTGATGTAGGTTCAGGTTCTCAGCATTCAGATCACGCATAGGTTGATTCCCGATCTCTATTTCAGTAGATTCACTGGTGAGTCCTCATTCTTCGAGGACAATAGTCATGAGTTCAGTTTAGTCTTTTAGTTTCATTTTTTACTATACTTATTTGGATATTGTCCCAGTATTTCTAGTCGAGTAGAGGCTTATTTCATGCATAGTTAGTTTCAGCTTAGTATTGAGTTACTAACTTTCTTGTATTAAACTGATCAGTATTTAAAACATTTCAGTTATATTATATGGATATTTCCCAGATTCTTATTAGAGTATGATTTAGCTTCGGCAAAAGTTTTTTCTCTTTACTATGCTCATGATCAAGCCAGCAAGGTTAGTTTTGGATCACCTGTGGTGCTAGGTTCTGTGTCCGCGTCTTGGAGGTAGTTCGGGCTCGTGACAATTACCGCAATTAATGAGGGGTATTTTGGTATTATCCTTACCCCTTTAGCTTAAAACATGTTGTAGTAATAAGTTAGGTGTCCAAACTAATTTGGGTCAGTTTTAATAATCTTAAATTATGATTCGGATTTTAGGAGAAAATTCAAGAAGACAAAATAAATGAAAAGGAGGAAAAATCAAGATATCTTGTGAATCGAGGATTTAATTCGCCAAATCATAGTACGTAAGTTTTCATTGTGTTGGGTTTGTTAAACCACACAAAAAATATGTAAATTTCATTCGTAATTTTAATCTTTAGGTTGAACGAGTTGAGTTCCCGACGTTTTGTTCTTCTTGCTTTGTTTATGAAGTTTGATGAATTTTTAGGTTTAGATTTTGATTGATTGATGGTGGTTCTCGAAAAAAAGAGAGTATATTCTTGTCAATTGTATTGGGTAATTCAATCAAAGGAAAATTTTGAGGGAAACAATCTATTCTCGGCGAATTAGGGTCAAAAAACGAGAAACAAAATTAGTCACATTTTCTTGGAAGGGGGGTGGCATGTCGTGCCAACTTTGAGCTAGAAAGTTCCCTGTGAAATTAAAGTTTTGGATCCTAACGCCACTCAGTGTTCCAGGGACTCCTGCCTCGACCTATTTTCAGTAGTTTGCTTCGTGTAAGTTTCTTTAAAGTATGCCTTCACTTATTCCTGATTCTAACTACTCTAAACGACATCTAAACTATAATATCTCGTAACTTGAAATAAATAAATGATAAGATAAGAAAACAAGAATAATCATTTTTGGAAATAAATATGGAACTCTGAAAATTTTCCAGCTTTAAAAAGTGAGATTTAGTCATTTTCAAAAAGCCATAACATCTATCTCAGGCGAAGTTAGGGTCAGTTCTTTAAATGGATGAAAAACTCTTGGAAATATCTTTCAAACAGTGCCGAGTTTGTGAAACTTAGAGTTAGTATGAGATAAATATGAATTTTTGAAGTAGGGTTGTTGGACTGACGAAAGTCCAATACAGTTTTCAGTAAGGGCAACATTTTCTTTTCACCCTTGGATTTCCCAATTCGTTTTAAGGGTTATTTCGGTGTAAAAACCAAGTCGTTAATTCAGTTTCACAAAAATTAAGAACTCTTAGGGTTGGGGAGAAAAGACAAAAGAAGAGGAAGATAAAGAATTATCCAAGAACGCAAAGATCGTTGCATGGATTTCGTAGGGGGTGATTTATCTCTCGTAGATTTGTTCACGTTTCCGGAATGTTTTTGGGTTTAATCTATTGGGTAATGACTTATTTAGTGATATTAAGTATTTGGTGTGGGATATATTGAAGATTGGGGGGTTTATAATTTAAATCGGACAAGAGAAGCCATAATTCTCGTCTGATAGACCCTGCCGCACTACGCCAGCCATAGCGCTTGAGGATAGCGTCTGTCCGCTAGGCTCTTGGACTCTGCGCCTCTCAGAGCACCAAGGACACCTAGGTACCCCGTTTTTTCCCTCTCTTTTCATACAAGTTTCTAAGTGATGTACATATCATTTATAGTTGATTCCAACACTCTACAGTACATCTAAACATCATGAAATCACCATAAACATGATCATGATCCTTGAATCCGTAATGTTATTTAAGGGAAGCTGACAACAAGGTCAAATTAGTTCTGAGTCAAGTTTGAAATTTATGAAATCAAAGTAATTTCTTAAACTAAGTATCAAAACCTATAAGGGAACTATGTATATCCTAAGATTTAAGTTTCAAGTGAGGTAAAGAGTAAGAGTTGAGTTCATCTCTAAAAAACTATAAGAAAATTAAGTATTTCCTAAAGGTTTATAAATGTTTTCACATTTGAGTTAGGAGGAAACTAAGATTTCCAAAACAGCTTTGAGTAAGAAAAGGAATATTGGTTCCAAGAGGTCTTTTGAAGCTAAAACGAGTTCAACAAATTATCTCAACCCAAAGGAAGAATGTTTTTCAAAAATCATGAGCTAATGTATATTTTGAGAGTATTATCGAGCACCGATGTGGGGATGAGAAATCATATTAATTCAAGTATTTATGTAATCCATGAAACCATCATGGGTGTTAACAATTCATACTTTTTAGATCATCACGTAAGTTAAGCTAGTGGATCCACTAAGTTAAGTGAGGTCCTATACCGATGGAAAGGTATATGATGGTCCTCAACAATGTGAAGTAAAATGTTATATCATGACTTAGTCTCAAGTGACGGTTGTAGGTAAGAGAATCTTTCACAAAAGTTATATTACCTTCATATATATGTAAAGTTGAGTTTGTTATTGAATTTCTTTACCAAACTAAGTTGTTTTATGGTTTTACAAGCTTTATATATATCACATGTGTTTAAATTTCTATATTCATACTTTGAGTTGAGCATAATCTTTATTTGGGCAGAGCCAAGGTAAGTCATCTTATTTCCCTCAAGCTTAGGTCAAGTCTATCATTCCAACTCGTATACTAATAAATTCAATATACTTATGCCAGTTGCACTGCATCATTTTATAATGCAGACGCAAGTAACTTGGATCAACATGCAACGCATCGTTGAACACTCCAGAGTTAGTAGGTGAGCCTCCTCGCATTCTGGAGGACATCTTTTTTAATGCTTTACTATTTTAGTTCATTAGGATATTATGGAGTCTGTTCCAACTTCCATATCAGTCAGTTTAGAGGCTTCGTAGACAGTTAGTAGTTCAGTTCTGGAGTCTCTTTTATTTTATTATTTAATATGTACAAATGTTGAGACTTAAGTGCCATTTTTAATAAGAGAGTTATCTAAGTTATTTGAAGAGAATTCTTCTAATTCATTATCAGAGATATGTATAGTCTTCCACTGAGCTAAGTAAGATAGGCCAAGGGTTCTCTCATGACCATCAATGGTAATCGTGTGTCAGTCCAACCAAGGGTGTAGGCTCTGGGCTTCAAAACATAATCTTAGAGCATATAGTTCAAGAGTCCTAGGGAGTCTATGAAGCCGGGTCTGTAAAAAGTCTTAGTCATTGGTGTGAAGCGTGCCACATCTATGATTAGGACATTACAACATTTAGAAATTCCTCACTTCTTTCATGCTCATTTCGTGTGTTAGAGATTATCTCTAAAAGTTTCCCTCTAATTCTGGGGTTACGCCTGTTTCAGATACCAATGTCTTCACAAAGAGAAGTAAGAGATCGCCCGCTAGGAAAAATGTTGAAGCTCAAGAATACGAGTTACCTAATGCACCGATGTGCAACCCCAATGAGAGGTTACCAACACCGAATTCCGGGAAGCTATCCAGATGTTAAGTTAAGTAGTAACTAACCAAGGGGGGAAATGAGAGAAGCTCAACAAGAAAGGTCTTACACATGGAGGGTTCGTGAGCTTCTGAGAATCAATCCTCCCAGTTACACCGGATCAAGCACTATTGAGGATTCAAAGAACTTTGTGGAAGAACTGAAGAAAACGTTTGATGTAATCCACGTGGTTAATGCTGAGAGAGTTGAATTAGTTGCACAACAAATGAAGAGTGTTGCTAGAACTTCGTTCGACCGATGGAAGGAGGGTCGAGTTGAGGATGAACCATCTCCAAGTTCGGCTTTTTGCGAAGAAGCGTTCTAGGGGAGGTTCTTTCCTCGAGAACTAAAGGTATCAAAGGAAAGGGAGTTCCTCACTTTGAAACACGACTCCATGAGTGTTCATCAGTTTGAGTTGAAGTTCACCTAACTGTCTCGCTATGATCTAGAGATGGTGAAGGACAAGAGGAGCTGAATGAGCTTATTTGTTGCTGATTTGGGTTGTGCTTCAAGCAAAGAAGGCAGGGCTGCAATGTTGATTTGCGACATGGACATATATAGGTTGATGGTCTATGTGGAACAAGTTGAAGAGGAAAAGCTGAGGAACAAAGAGGAGAACCGAAACAACAAAGATAAGACTGGGAATGAGTCTGGTCAAATAAAAAGTGGTTCAAGTCGACCTCAATTTCATAAATCAAAGGGGCATGCCCCATCATCTGCTAGTGCACCTGCTCCTAGAAATAGAGGTGAGTATGGTGGACAGAATTCGCAGAATTTCAAGGCTAGGCCAATCTTGTCCCAAGGTAGTGTGACACAAGGAGGTAGTTGGGCTCCTTCATCTGGTACGTGTGGTAGAATCCACCTCGCTAAATGTCATGATGGCCAGACAGGTTGCATCAAGTGTGGCCAAGAGGGTCACTTCATGAGAGAGTGTCTAAGAATAAGCAAAGTGGTGGAAATCCGCTACTACAACAAATTTTATTATTTGGGATAAATAATTTTGTCATTATAAATCATATTTCATCACTAAAAACTATGTATGATGAAAAATAATTTGTCACTTAGTCATCACTAAAAGTATTGTATTAAATACAAAAATATAAATCATTCCAAAATGCTTAAACGTTTGTGACAAATTTATTTGTTGTAAAAAGTATATTTTTGTAGATAATAGTATGCTTTATCACTAAAAAGGTTATTACTACGGACAAAATTATATTGTCGCTAATTATTTTACTTCAATAAGTGATGAAATCAATTGTCTGTAAATTTATATATATTTCCAAGTTGAACAAAATCTAATTTCGTTACTTCTTACCATCAGACCAACTCTATCTTCTTATTCATTTTTGTTTTATTTTATACTTTATTCACTTCTTTGAAATTTATACTCATACACCAATGCATGAATTTTATCACTCGCATTTCATTCAAATGTACATCATATTTGAATTAAACTGTGTATTTTCTGTAATATGTTTAAATATATTCAGTACAATTTTTCATTTTATTTATATATTTTTGTAAATTTTTAAAATTATTCATTACTTAATAAATTTATTTAAAATTTAACTTTTGATTTTATTAAAATAAAAACGAATAATTGGTTCAAGTTGAACATCGATACCAATAACAATAGTACTTCATCAAAATATATTTGAAATCCTCGTTAGTTCATTTCTTTTTTTTTTTGCTTTTATTTTTTATTTTTTTCAATTTTCACACTAATGAAAAAATTAATAGAAATTCATGAAATATATTGCACCTTTGCAAAGTCTAAGTTTGTATCTCGATGTTATCTTTGTATAGTTACTCTACGTACGTATGTGGAATTACTATTAAATATGTACATATTTATATGCAAAAGCAAATAGATTGACTTACTCTATGTAGTTTATCAATCACAAATAAATAGTCATGCACAAAACTTAGCGCAAAGACTTGAAAAATTATTATTTTTTATCGTGCTTATCAGTAAAAGTGTATCAAATAAAAAATAAAAGTGCTAAACAAACAAATATTAATGATCTAGTAATAGAAACGTTCCCACTTACAATACCTATAACCTGAATTGTATTTATTAAATGATGCATTTTATAATTGCGTAATCTACAAAATTGATGTATTGAACTTTTTCATTCTTATGAAATTGACTGAATTTATTGGTTTTAATATTTTCACTTGTTAATTAAGGAATGGACTCTGTCTACTTCTTATGAAGCACTTTTATTATTCTTTTTGTAAGTCGTCACTTGTAATTCTGAACAATGGTATAAAAAAATTGTATTTAGCTATGAATTTTTTTCGTAGCAAATAGTTTAATTATTCACTAAAAATTTTAAGTCATCACAATTTAACACCTTGCACATTTTGTGATAATTTTTGTGGTTTCAATAAATCATTGATTGATTATAGACAATTAAATATTTGTCACCTATTATTTATTTTATTAGTGACGAAAAAAATGCCATAATTAAAAATTAATTTTCATTCTAAAATTTATAAAATTCAACTATGAACTCTAATTTGTCAATATTGTAACAACATATTCTTTTAGATGAATTTTTTTTGCGTCCAAAATTTAATAAATTATAAGACAAAAAATATTTTGTCATGAATTAAATACGTTATTATTGATGAAATAATTTGTCACTAATTAATTTAAATTTGTGTAGTTCTAGTGTCCTTATTATAGATAGAGGTGCCCAATTTACTATATACTTCTGGAAATCTTTCAAAAAATGTTTAGGTTTGAAGGTGAACTTGAGCACTACATTTCATACTCAGATAGATGGGAAAGTAGAATGTACTATCCAGACCTTAGAAAATATGTTGAGAGATTGTGGATCGATTTAAAGGGAAATCGGGATGATCACATACCTCTCATTGAGTTTTCTTAGAATAATAGTTACTATTCGAACATCCACAAGGCTCCATATGAAGCTCATTATGGTAGAAGATGTTGATCTCCTACTTGGTGGTTCGAAGTTGGTGAAGCAGGGTTGATAAGAATAGATCTAGTTCACAAAGCTATGGAGAATGTGAAAGTGATTCAAGAAAGATTGAAGACGACACAAAGTTGCCAAAAGTCCTACACAAATGTTAGGAGAAGGCCATTAAAGTTTGAGGTGGATGATTAGGAGTATCTTAAAGTTTCACCACTAAAAGGTATTATGAGGTTTGGTAAGAAGGGGAAACATAGTGTCCAATATACAGGACCCTATAGATTCTCCTAGAGAGTGGTCAATGTGGCTTATAAGTTGGAGTTACCTCAAGAGTTAGCACTGGTGCATTCGGAATTCCAAATTTCTATGATGAAGAAGTGCTTGGGTGATCGTTCATTGATAGTACCAACTGAGAGTGTTGATATTAAGGATAACTTATCTTATGAAGAAGTTCCGATTCATATTTAAGAGCGTCAAGTTTACAAGTTGAGGACAAAGGAAGTTGCTTCAGTCAAGGTCCTTTGGAGGAACCAATTCATTCAGGAAGCGAATTGGGAAGCTAAGGAGCATATGAAAGAGATATATATACATCTTTTTGAATCCAAAGAGAATACGAATCAAGGTGTTAAATTCTCTTCCTAAGACTTTGTTAGATTAAGGGTAAGCATGTTATTATTTGTTTTGGTGTTGAGTGCTGAAGTAATGTTACAACTCTTAGCTTAGTTAAAGAATTCTCATTTAAGGGCGAATGGTCACAAGGGGGGATATTGTAACATCTTGTAACTTGAAATAACTAAAGGATAAGCTAAGAATCCAAGAATAATCATATTTGGAAATAAGTAGGGAAATCTAGAAAATTTCCAGCTATTTAATGTGAGTTTTAGTCAGTTTCAAATTATCATAACATCATTATCAAGAAGAGTTAGGGTTAGATATTTATATTGATGGAAAAATCTTGGAAAAATATTTCCAGCGGCGCCAAGTTTGTGAATTTTGAGGTAGTATGAGGGATAAATGAGTTTCGGAAGTAGGGTTGTTGGTCTGAGGAAAGTACAATCCAGATTTCAGTAAGAGCAAAAGTTGTATTTTCACCCTAGTATTCCTAATTCGTTTTAAGGATAATTTAGGGGTAAAAAACAACTCCTAATTCATTTTAACAAAAAATTTGAACGCTTAGGGTTGGGTAGAAAAAATAGAAAAGAAGAGGAAGATTAAGAATTGTCCAAGAATGCCAAGATCATTGCATTGATTTCATCGGGGATGATGCCTATCGAAGTATGTGAGATAATTAATTGTTGGGCCCTTTCACCCATACCCCCAATTTTATTTAATTCAGAAAGTTAGAGTTTATTGAATGATGAGCATGGAAGTTCTTGACGAAAAATTATGAAATTCTTGTGGGTTGAATTGTAGTTTATTTGTTTTAGATTTTATTCATGTTTGCAGACTGTTTTTGGGTTTAATCTATTGGGTAATGAGGTATTTATTGATCCTAAGTGTTTGCAGTGGGATACATGGATGTTTAGGATGTTTAGAATTGAAAACCGGAGAAGCAAAGTCAGAAAACCCGTCTAATAGGCCCTGGGGCGCCGCGCCTACTAGAGCCCCACAAGACAGGCTCTGTTAGTCAAGCCCTAGTGTGCCGCACCAAAAAAATAAGCTCCTGAGGAAAGCCTTTGTCTATCTGGATCTGTTGCTATGCGTCTCTCAGAGCGCCAAGGCCACCTAGTTATACCGTTCTCTCCCTCTCTTTTCGTACTTGTTCCTAAGTGATGTACTTATCATTCCTAGTTTATTACAACACTCTAAAGTATGTATAATAATTAAATCATCCATAAAAATGAGATAATTATCCTTGAATTTATAATACAATTTAAGGGAACCTAAAAACAAGGTGTCACGATCAGAATCTAGACCCCAAACAAGATCGGCGTCATTGATCTCTCCGAGGGTGCAAAGAAGCCTACATACGTCATTGTTGCTTCATCTAGGTTAATTTTAGCGGAAAATTTGAAATTGTATTGTTACTTAACATGCTTACTACACATTCAAATACATACATAATTGTTCACCATAAACCATCTCACATTATGATCATCAAATGAAATAAACATTTTATTATAAAGATAGAGATGTACTTGCCAAAATGGCATAAATACAATGTCTGAAAAAATGGGAATGAAATTCTAGTGGAACATACTCCATAAGATCAATCCTACAACTAAGCTAGAGTGTGAATGGGAAAGCATCCTCAAAAGCATGAGGGCCTATCAAGTCCGGATGAATGCTCGACGTCTGGATAACTGCAGTGTTGATTCTGTAGCTCTAGCGTCCACCTGTGCCTGCACCTAAAAGTTTAGAGTTGTATTGGTTTACTACGCACTTGTACTAAGTATGGGTATATGGAAGAACACACCAAGGACATGCATGAGTAAGATTATCTCGTTCCTAACAACATTATTATAGAAGGTCAAGTCAGTAGACTTGCCAAACTGAGATTAGGAAAGTGAGTGAGCTTTCAAAATTTGAATTAGGAAAGTTTATGAGCTTTCCAAATTTGGATTAGGAAAGTTATGCCATGAGAGTAACATGCATCATCATACTTAACATTTTTCACACATCACACAACAGCGTACACATAGCACATATCATAATTCCTATAACACATAACGTTGTTCATATAATTCATTCGTATGCCATGAGACCTTGGAATCATAGACTTGACATTAATACTTACCAATAATAAGGGTTCAACACATGGGACCTCAACTAGGGAGTCTGCTTAAGTGAACACAGAGTCTGTTTCGTTCATTCATACGTACTTCATTTCATTTCATTTTATTCATGGGCCAGTGAAAACACCAGCTATACCTAAGATGTAGTTTAATACTTTCATCGGGTTCGTTGTGCAATGACCAACAAAGACCTAATGTCATTAGTTGAATCTAACTCACCTCTTCATTATCCTATCCTAACAACTTTGGTATTATTTGTTTAATTATGTGCATCATTTGAGGCTAGCCTCATTCATTCATTTGGAAATTTAACTTTAACTGACATAGATCATATGAGCATAATGAAATCCAGTGTCATGAAACTCCACACCAAAATGAGGTGGAATCACCAGGGAAAGTGACCCAAAAGATGCTAGCGTACATGGGAATTGAACCCCGTTAGATCCCTATATTGGCAGTATAGGTTCGATGACTAGGAGATATAAGGAGACCCATACCCGGCATGCAGGACAGTCTCATCTCATGAGAGTTATTTGAACCTCCGCCCTTGCCGAAATAATGCATCACCGCTCATAGCTAGTCTATCATTGCTCAGTATAAAATTTCATTACATTCAACTCATACGTCATGGAAGTTGGCTTCTAGTATGAGGACATCATAGCTAAATAGATGATTTCTCATCTCATCATTAGTATTAAGTTTGTTAATCTCAATACTTTCATTAGAGTGTTTATTGATACATGTCTCTTCATTAACTTTACACTCTTATAGGTGAGTACGTTTTGGTAACAATTACTTAGGCTCATTTGAGATTTCTCTCATCTTTTACATTATCCTCATATCATGTTGTCACCAAATTCATTAACATTAACACATTTGTCCTTCATAATTACTCACCCCTTTTACATGAATGTTCATTTCATCATATGCCAATGCACTTGGCCATTTGTGTGTTTCACACTCTTACTTAACCCTTATTGGGTTTCATCATTTCTTTACATATAATTAATTTCATCATATGCCAATGCACTTGGCCATTTAGTGTGTTTTACACTCCTACTTAATACTTCTAGGGTTATTTCTTTTCATTACATACATCTTGGGTTCACTTATTTTTAAATGTATGCTAGACTTATGGGTCTATACATACAAGCCATGAGGATTCATTCATAGTTCGTTAAAGTGATTCATATCTTCCTAAAATTATGTAGTACAAGACTTATGCATCTTGTATGTATGCTAAGATCTCGATTTCGATCTAAGTAGGCAGCATTATTCTTGAAGATTTAATTCACGTATGACTTATGCATCTATACGGAATTGGGGCAAGGGAACCCAATTTCGAATCCCTTAGACAACACTTACATTTTTTTCATTTATTGTATTTTGGTCCACATGACATTGGGACCCTAGATCGAGCCCCCCCATCAACGTTTCCTCTTTATTTTTCTCCTTTCAATTACCTCTTTCTTGGCCGAGCGGTAGTGGGATTAAACCCCCACAAACCCTTTTTTTTTTATCTATTTCTCCTTGTCTATTTCGAGTTTACTATGAGGTTGTGGGGTCAAACCCCCATAGCCTGTCATTATTTTTCTTTTATTCTCCTCTTTAAATCTGCCTAAGAGGTCATGGGTTTGATTCCCACATGCCTCCCCCTTTATTTTTGTTTTATTCTCCTCCTAAAATCTGCCTAAGAGGTCATGGGTTCGATTCCCACATGCCTCCCCTTTAATTTTTATTTTATACACCTCCTTTATTTGCCTAAGATGTCGTGGGTCTGACTCCCACACGTCTCCCCTTTAGTTTTCTTTTATTCTCCTCCTTAATCTGCCTACAAGGTTGTGGGTTCGATTCCCACACGCCTCCCCCATTATTTTTCTTTTAGTCTCCTCCTTAAATATGATTCAGAGGTGGTGGGATCGAATCCCACTCCTCTCATTTCTTTTTTTTCCCTTTTAAGTAACATTTTCCAGCCAATACCATGGTTGAAATCCCTTTCACCACATTTCTATTTACTTCTTTGTTTTCATGGTTTTTAACATGGTGAGGTCACGGGTTGAATCCTCCATGACCTCACCTGTTTTAATTAATTTTTTTCAACAATTAAAACCCTTTTTGCTGACGGAAATTCATCACTAGAAGCTGGAAATTTTCTTTTAAGTTTTCAGCGTCGTTTCATCAACTTACACCGTAGTTCTTAGGAGAATTTCATAGTGCATTTAGAACATTTTAGGTGCGTTTTCATGGATTCATCTAGACAAGATATTATCCCTCAAATCAGACACATTTCAACTCATATGAAAATCACATTTACATCCATATGTGTACATGAAATATAAAGAACTATCATGCCATTTAATGTCCTAAACCATGAACAATAACCACGGCAACACACACATACACATGTAGTTAAATTTTAAGAAAAATCAACATAAGTCACATAATTCCAAACATATATATAAACACATAATCATTATGAACACACGTGTCATGCCTAGTTTTCTACCAGCAAACATAACTAACCTATGATTCAATGGGAGCTAGTGATAGGGACATGCAACGGGGAACAATCCTTATTTTTGGGTAATGCCCCTACACCTTATTAATTAAATAATTAATTATATATTTAGGGTAATTACAATACTACCCTTAGCCTGGAAAAAGATCATTTTACCCTCCAAACCTTAGATTTCCTCTTTTTAAGTTCGATAAAGACTCATTCGAGTAAATCTTCGTATTTGAGAGCCCTTCATGGTTTGACCCAACCTTTACTAGCTCAAATAACTCCCCAAGTTATTAGGATTGGATGTAGTAAGTGTTTCGTGGTCTGGTTCAACGCGCATCAATCTGTGTGAACCCGGTCTAATCGTTGGCATACTAGAAACATTAAGCATTACTTAGCATATCCATTTTTAGGGTTGTTACACAAGGTAAAAGAAATTATGAGTCAAGATTAAAAGTTAAGAAGTAATTAACATAACTTCTTAGAGTTTTGAAAGAGTCTTAACCAATCATTTTAACTTTGTTTTAAGTCTCGAGTTATACGTTGAGCAAACAGTAAAAAGTTGAGTTAAAATCTCAAAAGCTCTAAGGGAACTAAGTATTTCCTAGGATTTAAGTTTCAAGTGAGGTAAAGCGTAAGAGTTGAGTTCATCTATAAAAGACTATAAAAGAACTAAGTATTCCCTAAAAGTTTATAAATGTTTGACATTTCAGTTTAGATGAAACTAAGAGTTCCAAAACACTTTTGAGTAGAAAGGGAATATTTATTCCAAGAGGGGTTTAAAGCTAAATAAAATTCAGCAAATTATCTCAACCCAAAGGAAGGAAGTTTTGCTAAAAGCATGAGCTAAAGTGTATTTTGGGAGTAGTATAGAGCACCGATGTGGAGATGCGAGTTCATATTAACTCAAGTCTCCATGTAAACCATGAAGCTATCATGGTTATTAACAGGTCATTCTTTTTAGATGATCACGTTAGTTTAGCTTGTGGATCCACTATGTTGAGAAAGTTCCTATACCGATGGCAAGGTATAGCATGGTCCACGGTAGCATGAGGTAAAACATTGTATCATCACTTAGGCTCAAGTGATGATTGTTGGTTATAGAAAATCCCACAAAAGTTATATTACTTTCATATATAAATAAAAGTTGAGTTTGTTATTACATTTGTTTAACAAACTAAGTTGTTTTATGGTTTTACAAGATTTACATATATCTAATGGGTTTAAATTGCTTTATATACATACTTTGAGTTGAATCTAGTGTGTTAAATTGCTTTATATACATACTTTGAGTTGAAAAGACCCAAGTTAAGTTCATCTTATTCCCGTGAAGTTTAAGTCATTGTATAGTATTCCAACTCACATACTCGTAAATTTAATGTACTGATTCTAGTTGGCTTGCATTGTTTTATGATGCAGACGCAAGTAACTAGGATTATCACGCAGCACATCGTTTATCCCATCGAACACATTAGAGTTAGTTGGTGAGTCTACTTTCATTCCGAAAGACATCCTTTGTATTGATTTACTGGTTTAGTTCAATTACGATGTTGTGGGTTATGTCGCAACATCCATCTCAGTTAGTTTAGATACTTTGTAGTTAGTCAGTAATTCAGTTTTTGAGTCTCTTTTATTTTATAATTTTATATGTTCAAATGTTGAGACTTAAGTGTCATTTTGGCCAAGGCAGTTATCTAAGTTATTTTATACGACTACTTTTATTTCTATATGAGAGATGAGTATAGTCTTCCGCTGAGTTAAGTACGCCAGGACTAGGCTTCACTCAAAGACAACAATTGTCACCGAGTGCCATTCCTGCCCAGGGTGTAGGCTCGAAGCGTTATATAAATATTGAGACATCCTTCATAACAAGGATTGTAACCATTGAATTCATAATTCAAATCCAAGTTAAAGTTATGAGTAACTTCTTGAGAGTTCTTTCAAGTCATTTGAGAAGACTTCTGTAAACATTTTAAACTTGTTTTTATGTCTTTAGTTCTTGAGTATGGGGATGAGTAAAGTTGAGTTTCATGTTTCAAAATGATTATATGGGATCTAAGTATTCCTAAGAGTAAAGGTTTTCACATATAAAATGAGAAGGAAACCTTGATTTCCAAATGAGTTCATGAAGAGTTTTAAGTTTAATATCTTTTAAGAGAATCTTTTGAGTAATAATTTGAAAATTTGAGGATGAGGAAATATTTTTAATTATATTAAATGGGTATATTTTTTGAAATAGTGTTTACCACTAATATGTGTATGAATTCATACAACTCAAAGTCCTTATAAACCATGTAGCCAACATAAGTAGAAAGGGTCATACTTTTTAGATAATTCCTTATTTGTTTTTAAGAATAACTTAGTGGATCCACTTAGTTGAGGAGTTCTTATACTCTTGCAAGGTATAGGACAGTTGTTTCAATGTGGTCGAGATGTTATATAATCACACATCTCATAGTGATGGTTGTCTCTTAGAGAATCTCCCAAATTGAGTGATGTTGTATTTTTATATAAAATAAGTTGTAATCTACTATTTAAAATTTTATATATAGAGTGCATTACTGTCACTAATATTACATTAAAATGAGTTGAGGTTGAATTGAGATGAGGCAAGTATATTTCTCTAGTTTCAGTTCAACCGTATGTCATATTTTTCTTATTTCCCTTACACGCTCGTACATTAAATGTATTGATGCCATTTGGACTACATGGTTTCATGATGCAAATACAGGTAATCAAGATCAACAACTAATTTTCGTTGATTCATTTGAGTTCTAGCTAGATTTGGTGAGCCTTCTTGCTTATGAGAGGGTTTCACATTGGTTTACACATTGCTTTTTGTTATTAGGATGTCGTGGGAACTTCTTGATGTCCAGCTTTGTTAGTATACGCTTCATAGACAATAGAGGTTTAATAAATCTATTTCACTTTAATTGTTGATGTTCTAGACTTGAGTTACCTCTTCTAGCCACTGAATTTTTATTAAAATATTTTGAGTATCAATTTTGAGAATTTTTGTATTGTTTTACTTTTCAGTTCATATGTTGTTGAGTAAATCTTCAACTAAGAATTAGGCAAGGTTAAGGGTTAACTTGGGGCCAACAATGTTCTTACGTGCCAGTCACAACCAGGGTCTAGGCTCGACGCATGAGAAGCTTGGTATTATAGTACCAATTTCAATAGTCATAGGGTGTCTATGAAGTCGTGTTTGTTGATTCCCTATTATCAGTGTAAAGCGTGCAACATCTATATTTTGGAGGCTGAAACATTTAGTAACTATCTCAGTTATTGCACACTTTTTCATCTAATAGATATTAACTGTATAATGTTTCTTCCTTATTTGTGCTTGTGAATATATTTCACTTCATTCCCCCACGAAGTACTAGTCAAGGTTGTCCCTCTAGGAGGTATGCTAATCACAACAATCAAGGGGTATCTAATGCACCAGAAATGCAACCCAAAAGAGATCACTAACGCTATGTTTTGGGATGCTATTTGGATGTTTACCAAGCTTGACAACAAATATGAATCGACAAGATGTTGCTGATATATCAAGAATGCATGAATTTTTAAGGATGAATCCTCAAGATTTCACCACTTCAAGTGTTACTGAGGATCTATAGATCTTTGTGGCGGAGTTATAGAGTGTTTTTGAGATGATGCATGTTCCAAATGTTGAGTGTGTTGTACTTGTTGCATACCAACTTAAAGGTGTTGCTAAATGCACTAAATGTGAGCTTGGTTGTGTTGGAAAAGGCCTTCTTGGGGCGTTTCTTTCCCCATGTTCTAAGTGAGGCGAAGTTAAGATAATTCATCACTCTTAAGCAGGAACCCATGAGTCTGCATGAGTACAACCTCAAGTTTACCCAATTTTCTCATCATTCTCCAAAAATAATTGCTGATATGAGGAGCAAGATAAGGTTGTTTGTGTTTGCTTTGTCTCATTTGTCCACCAAAGAGGTTAAGGATGTGATTTTTATATGGGACATGGACATAGAAAAGTTAATGATCCATGTGCAACAAGTTGAGGAAGACAAGTATATAGATAGAGACGAGCTCCGTAAGAAGAGATCTAAGAAAATAGGAAATGATTACGGGAAATAGAAAAATAATGCAAACAAATCATCCTTTCAACAAAATCCAAATGGACATGCTCCACCATCTACTAGAACATATGTACCAAGGAACAGAGGTGAGTTTAAAAATTAATATTCGCAGAATATCATAGTTAGACCTGCACAATCTCAAGGTAGTGTGGCACAAAGAGGCATGTGGTAGGAAAAACCCAATAGCCTATCGGGATGGCTCCACCAGTTGCTTATATATGGTAAGAATGGTCACTTCGTGAAACAGGGCCCAAGGAACAGAGAGGATGGTTGTAATGAGGGACATAGAGCTCAACCTACTTCAGAGGCTACACTAGATAGAGTTGCACCTAGAGGATCTACTTCAAGGACAAGCGGAAGATCAAACCATCTGTATTCTATCAGCATTCGAAAAGAGCAAGAAAATTTTCCAATGTGTTTATTGGCATGATCGAAGTTTTTGTTTTTTATGTATATGCATTGGTTAATCGAGGAGGGAGTCTATCTTTCGTGACTACATATATTGCTATGAATTTCAATATTAATACTGAGCAACTTCTTGAGACCTTCAGCGTTTCCACAACTTTTGTTGAGTCTATTCTAGCTTATAGAGTTTATTGTGATTGTTTAATTTCATCAATCACAAGGACACCATGGCTGACGTAGTTGAGCAAGATATGATGGAATTTGATTTAATTCTAGGTATGGATTGTCTGCATGCTTGTTTGCCTTAGTTGATTGTAGATATCGAGTAGTTAAATTACAATTTCCTAGTTAGTCAGTTAAAGAGTGGAAGAGTAGTCGACAATTCCTAAGGGTCGTTTTATTTCATACCTTATAGTGAGAAAATTAGTTCCAAGGCGTGCATTTATCACTTAGTCAGAGTAAAATTACACTAATATTGAAACACCACCTATTCAGTTAGTTCCGGTCATGAGTGAGCTTCCAAAGGTCTCTTAAGATTATCTTCCTAGAGTCTCCCTAAGAGTGATAGACTTTGTTATTGATATTCTTCCTAATACTCATGCTATCTCTATGCTGCAATATAAAATGAGTTGAAAGAGTTAAAAGAGTTGTTGAAATACCTTATTGATACATGTATCATTCGACCAAATGTCTCCTCTTTTGCGCTCTAATCTTATTCATGATGGAAGAAATAATGTTCACTTAGGATATATATTGATTACCACCAATTGAAAAAAAAAATCACTATAAAGAATAAGTATCCTTTTCGAGGATCAATGATCCTCTTGATCAACTTTAGGGTGCCACTTGTTTCTTAAAATATTTTCAGATCCGGCTATCACTAGTTGAGTGTAAGAGAAAGTGAAATCCCTAAGACAACTTTCAGTACCCTTACAGTCATTGTGAATTTCTTATCATGTCATTTTGTTTGACTAATTCTCCATGCAAATTCTGTGATTTTTATGTACAAAGTGTTTAACCAGTATCTTGATATGTTCGTTCCGGTATTCATTAATGGAATTCTAATTTATTTGAGGAACGGTAAAGAGCATACTAGCCACCTTAGGGTGGTTTTAGAAACCCTCAGGGATAGGGAGTTAAATGTTGAATTATCTAAATGTGAGCTTTACTTGAGTATATGGCGTTTGTAGGCATTATTCTTTCTAGTGATGGGATCCGATTTTACACTCGGAAGATAGAGGGATTTCATGTTATGATCTGAGAGCATTCCCTAGTCCTAACACGGTGTACTTAACCGTGGAGGGGTAAGGTACAAGCCTCTTAGCATTCATTCATCATATAGATAATAAAAATAGTGCAGAATTAAAACTTTTCTCAATAAAACCAACAATCAAAAACTCATTTATAAAGCAGAGAAATACTAAAGTATCACATGGCAATCTTAGGCACAATCTCAAAACATCATAGGGGACACGACCCTTTACAATTGAAAAAGAAACTACTAAATATATATTACATAAAAAATTAAATATAAGATTTCTTTGTCCTCCAATCCTTGAAGACATACCAAGTCTTTAAGGAATAGAGATGCAAGCCTTCGGCTAGAGAATCCACTAGTTACAACAACCTACACTAGTAGTAAAAACATGAAGAAGATGTTGTTCGCACAATTACGAACTAAGTATGATGACCATAAAAAAATATTCTAAAATAGGTATTTTGTTGAAACTCATGTTTTTATGCCATTTAGTAAAATTTCATGAACATTGAACGATAGAGGCATAATATAAGTCACAACAAACATACAAGTCACATCTTTCACATTTGAACTCAATTATATATATATATATATATATATATATATATATATATATATATATATATATATATATATATATATATATATATATATATATATATATATATATATATATATATATATATATATATATATATACACACACCTTTACGTTGAGGCTCCACTTCAAGTATTCCACAACAAGGTACCAATTAAATTTACCAAAAGTGAACTTACTATCCATCCTTTAACTTTACACAACACAAAATTAAGAGAAACAAACATCATACGAATCACATTAAGACTAATATCTAAGAAGAATCTATGTCATATTTATGAAATGTTCAAGTATCATCTCATACTACACTCACACTAAGTACTTCCTTGAAGTCATCATAGACAAGGCACATTCATACACAATAATTCGTGAAAAGAAAGAATCTCATGATACAATCCAAGTATAGAATGCATCTTTACATTAAGAACATAAGAATTTAAGAGTCAACATTATTCATTAGCTTTCATTACATTAGAACACGATTATTAATTAGACATTATATCAACATCTTTATGGGAACATTATAAGAGACCATTCATTTAATTAGTATTATAAGGAACACACTATGACCTATCTCAAATGCCTACTTGTGTAATGCATAGATGACGTCCCATTCAACCACCCAGACAAAGTAGTACATACTTAAGAAGATATAGTTCATTAACATTCTTTGTAAGGGTAAACTAATAATCATTAGACCATGTGCTCAAATCATGGAATGTTAGTGTCACCCTAACTAGACAAGGTATACCTGCCTAATGTAGGGTCATTCGTTACATACCTTCATTATCGGATACGATATTGCTACTAGATACCCCACCTCAACTAACTTATGGGTATCCATGTCAAACTCACCATTCATTAAAAGGGATAGCGATTGCTACTAAATACCTACCTCAACTAACGTATGCCTATTATTCCAACCCAATATCCATTCATTCATTGGGAAGCAAAATATACATTGAGATTGTTACTAGACCCCCATCCTCGACTAACTTATGAGCATCCATCTCAAATCCAATATTTATTCATTGAAAAGGGATATAGAGATTGTTACTAGATACCGTCTAAACTTGTGTGAGGTCAACCATGTCCAACCCCACATTCATTGAATTAGTGAACAATTGAGAAAGTCCTTTCAATTAACATTTATTCATTGACATTAGTACAGAACTTCATTCGTTATTCGTTCATGAGTGTGGGTGTATATGTGAGAATATACATTAATTCACAATACCTTGACATTCCATGCAAGATGATCATTCTATGATTGAAATCACATGTATATATACTTCAAAACTTGACCACTTTAACTTCATTGAATTCACATTCACATAACTAGTAAATAAGAACCTGTACTTTTCAAGTGGATCAACATCACATTCACAACTCTAATTCAACAAGAGATTGATCACAATTTTCCTTCAAGGCCTTAAATCTCAACACACCAATACATCAGTACATCAATACAACAATAACTATCCATGATTACAGATAGATTATTATACAATTCAATAATTTAAATCAATTTAGGCCTAGTTCATCAACATTCATTCATGATAAATAACCCATTTCATAAGGAATAATTTAACATTTAGAGGAATCATGGGTTCACAAATTTTTTCATCTTAAATTATCATAAAATACTAATTCAATCATACAATGCCATTAAAAATACTTCGAAATCGTTTGACGGAGGAACCTACGAGATTGAGAAAAAATGGTGTCTCTCTTAAACTTGAATACATTGGAAATTTACTCTAGGGATGGATTATATCCCTAGATGAAGGATAATCGTTCCTTATACTTTAAGATTACGCAAAAATTCCTTGAAGCATGAAGAATTGGAACCTTGAGTTCTTCACCTCTAATGGAGCTTCCTTGAGAGAGAGTTTTTGAGAAGAGAGGTTTCTAACTTTGGGGTTTTGAAAATAATTAAGTAAAATGTAGGTTTTAACGCTGTTCATACAATTAAAATAGCTAAAATAATCATTTATACACATATTAGGACTTGGGGCGAGTTAACTAATTCAACCCTAGCTTGGTCGAGACCACACAATAAATTAGGTGTTAAACGTTAGCTCCGCATCAACACACTATAGATAGGTTGATGCCTCGTGTTGTGCATCCAATAGTTTGGTCTGTGGCGTGGTATGTGGGTTCTTTACACATGGAGCAAGACCACGAGCCGATGATCAATCTACTATCTGTGGTTCACAAGTTTGTACCAACTTGGTGGTTTCAATTGTGGCCTTCGGGTTTAGACTTAGGGTCCTCCTTAACGACCCTTAGGGTGGTCCTTGGGGGGTCTTACCTTGACTTCTCACCATTAAAAACGTCAACCATGGATTGGTATAACATACAACAACATCAAACACCGCCAAATTTAACACTAAACAAAAATGCACACACAATGCGCTGTAGTTTCACTATTTTATTTTCAGGGTCGTTATATTGCAGAACTCGCCCACAACCATATATCGGACTTATATTAATAGTTTATTGGGATTGGATTGTTACTATAGGAGGTTTGTCGAGGGTTTTTCATCTATTTCATCTCTATTTACTAAGTTGACTTAGAAAACAACAATGTTTCAATATTCTGAAGATTGTTGAAGGGAATTCTGGAATAAAAACTAGGTTGACTATTGCCCTACTGTTCACCTTGACAGACGGTACACAAGGCCTTATAGTATATTGTGATGCGTGAAATGTTGGACTGAGTTGTGTATTGAAACTTAAGATTCAAAAGATGAATTACCGAACTCATGATCTAGAGTTTATTGCTCTAATATATTTATGGTGTTCAAACAAATATGTTGACCGGTCATAAGAGTCTTTAGTATGTGTTTAGTTATAAATAGCTTAGTCTCAGACAGAGAAGATGGTTGGATTTACTCAAGGATTATGACATGATTTTTCTATACCACCTGGAAAGGATAATGTTGTTGCTGATACATTGAGAATGTTATCTATCGGAAGTACAACGCTTGTTGAGAAAGAAAAGAAGGAATTAACCAAGGACGTGCACAAACTTTCACACTTTTGAGTTTGTTTTTTGGATTTCAATGAAGTTGGAGTAGTGATGTTGAATAGGGGTGAATCATCAATAGTTTGTAAAGTGCAAAACAAACAATAGAAAGACCCGATGAAGCTGGATTTGATGCGAAATGTTCATACGCAAAAAATGATGGCTTTGAACAAGGAGGAGATGATGTATTGAGGTATCAAGGTAGATTGTATGTACCAAAGGTAGATGAACTTCAATACAGGATCATGAAAAAGCCTCATACATATTGATATCTGATTCACCCTAGTTAAAAAAAACGTATCACGATTTGAGAGAATTCTGTTTGTGAAGTAGCATGAAGAAATGTGTTGCAGATTTCGTTGGTAAATGCCTAAATTTTAAACAAGGTAAGGTAAAGAACCAAAGGCCCGTGGTATTTCATAGAATATAGATATTCCAAAATGGAAGTGCGAGATGATAAATTTGGATTTCACCACTTGTTTTGCCACGGTCTTGCAGGATAAATGATTCTATTTGGGTGACTGTAGATTGAATGACTAAATCACTGCAATTTTTGCAGGTAAATACAAACTATTGAGCAGACGATTATTCCATGTTATATATTAAAGTTTTGGTTAGACTTCATGGAGTTCCACTGTCAATCATCTCAGATAAGGGTGTGCAATTGCCTACTCAATTTTACAAGTCTTTCCAAAATGGTTTGGGTTCCAAGCTAACCTTGAGTAATATTTTCAATTGTCAAACTGATGGTAAAACTGAGAGCAGGATTGACACTTAAGAGTATATATTGGGGGATTTTTTTATAGTTTTAAAAGGTAATTGGAATGATCTATGACCTCTCATAGAGTTTTCGTACAAAAACAATTATCACTCTGTCTTCCATATGACTCTATATGATGCTCTTTGTGGGAGAAGAAACAGACCTCCTATTGGATGGTCTGAGGTTGGTGAAGCTTGTTCGATTGTACCAGACTTAGTTCATCAAGCTATGAAAAAAGTAATTTATTCATGAGAGGTAAAAAATAGTGTATTGTCATGGTTTTAGGAGAAGATTCTTAGATTTCCAGGTGGATGATTGGGTTTATTTAAAGTTTCACCCATGAAGAGTGTTATGAGATTTTGTAAGAAGAGGAATCTTAGTTCCCGGTATATTGGTCCTTATAGGATATACAAGACAATTGGAAATGTAGCTTATGAGTTGGAACTACCGCCAGTGTTAGCAACAATCCATCTAGTGTTTCACATGTTAATGTTGAAGAAGTGTATCGACATTCAATCAAGTATAGTACTGGCTGAAAATATTGGTACTAAGGACAACCTATCTTATGAGGATGTACTTGTTCATATCCTAGGTTGTCAGGTTCGAGAGTTGAGGATCAATGAGGTCGCATCAGTCAAGGTATTATTGAGGAATCATTTTGATGAGGAGGCTAATTGGGAGGCCGAGGAGGATTTGAAAAAGAGATACCCACATCTCTTTGTTTTCTGAGAAGCGTCAAACAAAGTTACTAATTCTTTTATTAGTAGTTTTTAAAGTTGGTAGGCCGTAATTTTTAAAGTTTTTACTTTACAAACCTAATCCCCCCATCTGCCATTTATTGTCGAACCATGGCATTTAATTTAATTGGTTTCAATAGAACACTTCCTTACTTCGTAATTGAATTCTATTATGTATCACTCCCTGTGAGTTCCACCTCAACTCTCATTGGTTTATACTGGATTGCGACTGCCTACACTTAGAATTGGATGAAGTGTAGTTGAGCATTATCAGAAGCCCAAAGTTTATTGATCGTCTTCATATATTATATGTATGCTTCAATTTTCTCTCGAATGAAGTCAGTTCTTCTTCAACTACCTCATAGTCTTAAGATATCTTTCGTGTTCTTCACTTTTACTTATATATGAAAATATATATTAGAATATGATCAATAAACACAATCACAAATTTGTTCAATAACAACTTGAAAACCTTATTTATAATCCTAGGACAAATTTTACTTTATGTATATTACTAAAAAAAACACTTCATTGTTGTACAAAAAATGATCTAAACAAACAAATTAAAAGTGGTTCGCATCAGAGAAAAATATTGTCTATTGAAGAGGGTTCAACAGTCTGTAGATTGCTGAAGTTAGAGATTAGAATTAGTTCCTAAATTTCAAATGTTTGTAATCTGAATAATTGTTGAGACTTATTGTTTTAATAAATTGAGACAAATCGTAGGTCATGGGTTTTTGTCTTTATGAGCTCACTATTTTTTTACGAAAAATAAAATACTATGTTGCTAGTTTTATTTTATCTTCAATAAAGTTCAATGTAAAACAAATAATTTAACTCAATTCATCACTTGGACAAAAAGCAGCCTAAATCTCACGTCTTGTGTGATAGTTAGTAGTGCATAAAAAAAATTGATAAAATACACATTGAGTAGCTAATTATTTAATACATTTACATTCAGTCATATACTAATGCTTATACGCTTAGCATATATATAGATAGTATTATTTTTGAAAATAATAATTGCATAGAGCATTCAAATTGTGCCACGACAATATTTGAGTTGTACACATGAGCGTATCTAGTGGTGTTCCGTGGGATCACATGATCAACCATATCTTCCATCTCTAGATCATATAGAATAAAGTTATATGTTTTTTTTAAATACTTATATAAAAAAATGTTCCAAGTCATTTCGATCTATCCTCATAGAATTTTCCAACTATTGTAATTTTGCAATCATTTGCTAAATTCATGAAGTAATCTTGCATGTTAAAAATAATTATTTTTTTATTTTAATTTTGTTTTAATTTACACGATATATTTTTCTTTTTAATCAGGTTAAAAAATAATAATAAATTTATATTTGATAAATATTTAATAACACTATCAATGTTTTATCTATGTTCCAACAAATATAATAAAAAAAGTGTCCATAAGATATACTTTTTAGGGAAATAATATTGCAACGCTGATTTATAGATCTTAAAGTTTGTGCTTAATCATATCCTACACAATTCTGCATTGACAATTATAGTGAAGCTCAAGCAAATTTACTTCGTATTCATTGTGCTCTAATCAACTGTTCGAGGCTCTAGAACTTGGGTTGGATTCCATGATAGCAATTCAAATGATCAATAAAAATTGTAGGCCTTCTTTGAGGATTCTAGGTATCATTGATAAAATAAATAGGCCGACTCAACAACATTAGGGGACTAAAGTGAAACTTAGGCGAAACAAAATGGAGGGGTTCTAATATATTATTTTCATCATAAATAGTTAAATGCCCCCCCCCCCATCGATCTTCAGATTTCAATTTTACATTTCAATTTCATGAGGGTCCTATTACACCCTTGAACTGTTTAAATTTTATATTATTACACCCTTAAAACATCACAACCACATTAAATGGCTGGTGAAACTCACGTGTTTGACACATAGAAATTTTAAAAGCATCTTCTTATTTTTTTTCTTTTGTGATTAATTATTTGAACAAATAGTTAAATGTCACAATGTAAAAATGTTCGGATGTATTTTTAATCTTTAAATTTGGAACTTGTTGATTACATAGATAGTTGGTAATTATTTGTAGCAAAATGTATTGAGTTTGAGTGACTTCATGGCAAAGATTTTTAGATTTGAAGAACTCTCCTTAAAGGGCTTCTTAACAATTTTTGTGTAAAACAACAATAGTGATTACCAAAAACTTTGTAGAAAAGCGAAGTTATCAAGGTTTTTTAATGAATCAGTGAAGAATAGAAGAACAGAAATTAATTTACTAAAAACCTTAAATCTGTAAAACATACAAGAATCCGGAGAAACAAAACGGGAAAAGATTAAGCGCACTAAATGCACATTGTCTCCTTAAGAAAATTATTCTCCTCTAGTATCAGAGGTTTGATTTGGAATATGTCGTCCAGGATAATATGATCTCAATCACCAGTGTATTAAAACCTAAAACGCTGGTGTCAGCGAGCCATTCAACGACAGTAAAGTAAACGAAGAAACTTTGTGCAGAAGAAAAATAATCCACACAACTAAAGGAACTGATTCTAAAAGATTGCAACCTTTCTGAATCCACACAACCATTTGAAAGTTTGCAACCTTACAAACGGTTATGGTTGTTATTGAAAGTTGCAACCTTTTAGGAGAATCATCTCTAACAGTGGTTTCATGATCGAGAAGCACCCCCTAGTCGTAACTGGTGTCTTCGTCCTTATAGAGGTCTAAAACAAGCCCTTGGCATACATCATCACAATTCATAGGTAGAAAAATATGGAAAAATTAAAAACATTGCATATTAAGTATACATAGACTTCTCGTTTATCCATATATGAAGCTTACATAGACTTCTCATTTATCAACATAATCAAATTCGTTAACATGGTCTATTATTGCCTCACAGATAACCATCTATCATAGAAGTACAAAATTTGGGACTTATGACTTACACTATTACAATATGTCTCATATAGACTTGCAAAAAATTCTCAAAAGATTAGAAATGGACATTGCCTTAGATAAAATAAATAGTTAGTAATAGAGTAATAGGTTTCATCTTTGAACTTGAGGGGACTCACCAACTTGGAGATCTTATCCAAGATTCTTTAGAGTGTCCTTAAATATCTTCAATGGCCAAAACCTACATTTTTGTAGAAATAGAAAGAATATGGGTTAGTACAAATCATATGTACTAAGTATGAAGATATATGTAATTAAAACATTTAGAAACATGCTAAAAAGGAAATTTTGTTCAAAACATTCTAAGTCACTCTTAAAGCCTTTATGCACATTCCAAACATACATATAAGTCCAACAACACATTATAATGAAGTCATAATCATCAAATCATGCTTAGAACATATTCCATCACATATAACAATATCTTACTCACAATCCCAGTCCAAGTCAACTAGTAATGCCTATGTAAAGCCCCATAACCCCAAATAGACTTTGTCAACTAACAAAGAACCATAAGCATTATATTTACATCATAGGACTTCATGTCAAGTACCTACAATCTCATATACAGCAATCTAAACCAACAATATGTATATCAAGTGTATGCAATATTATATAAAATATACTTAATGCAATTCATTCATAACATAAGTATATATAAATATTACACTAGGAATTACCTCAAGGTCTACATGTGCACTGTGTAGGTAAAGTCTCATAGACTTACCTATAGAAGTATACTAATCCAGTCAACCTATTTATTATGCATCTTTTACTTTCATTCATTCATTTTACATTCCGGAAACATCTCCATAATCGATAATAGACCATGTGAGCTAAACATTGATTTTGGTGTCAAAGCCTCACACCGAAAGGAGCGCATCTTAGTTTCCAAGGTATCACATAAACATCACATTAGTTTCAACTTGGATCAACTAGCTAGGTTTCACACGAGGCACGTAGCTAAAGAACTATGCGGTTGTTTCTAGAAATCCACTTTATGCATATGATCATTTTAGTTTCCACCTCATGAGACTTTAGGTGAACATACCTTCCTCATTGGTAGGGACACCTCTCACTATCTAGTTCAGTCGGTGCTAAGCTAGATATTCCCTTTTTGTAGTTATTTAGAATCTTCCTTAACATTAGATTCTATCAATCTATATTAGGAGACTAATCCCTTATATAGCATCTTAGGTTCTAAGATGTGAACTTCCTTTCATCAAAACCCAATAAATAAGTGAGAACATTACATCATAATCAACATTCATAAGATGCACAACAAAACTCCTTTCAATCCTCCATAACCTAACCTTATCATAATCTCACATTCATCATAGTCATATCCTAATCATATATGCATACAATCATCATTTACACTTCAACTGAATAACGAAATCAATTATAGGCCAACATCAACATAATAAAATATCCATAATCTTAGAAGTCTTACCTATGGATTCCAAGAACTTAATCAAGGATATCACACTCAATTCCATAATACTTATCCCTTAACTAAAAATTATCGTCAAATAATGGAAATTAACAAGAACATGTTCAATTCCAACCTCCCTCAATCATAATTAACCTAATTTATATAGTAGGGTTAGGGGAAAATGGGTGTACATGAATCTTTTTAGATATTTAGGAAAATAATTTAAAGGATACTTTAATACACATAAAATCATTAGTAAATCATCAACAATAATCTAATTTAAACCATACAATTCAACAATGAATGTAAACCCATGAAATTGGATGAAAACATGGAAATTGAAGATCTTTGAAAACCATGTTTTTAGAGCCTCTTGGGGAAAAGTCCCAAGAGTGAATAATCTTCATATCTTGATAGTTATTGCAAAATGATGGAGTAAAACTTGAGTATTGATGGCCTAGTATGATCTTTTTCTTCCCCTTCGATGGTCTCTAAGAGTAGTGAGAGAAACTAAAGAGATGTGAGAGTTAATTGGGTTACGAGAATTATGAGGTGTTAGGTTAGTTTAATGATTTAGGGGGATTATATAGTCCTCAACTAAGTAACTAAAAAAGTCCCTAACCATTTATTAATTAACTAACTAATTATCTAATCACCCCTAACATAACCAAAATTTGGTAGTGAACATAAGGTCCAATCGACGAGTCCACGTCGATGGACCGTAGTCCAAACCATGGACCGCCCTGGTCATCCGTGGTTTGCTTCAGAGACTTGTTCTTAGGGAATTTTTTTTAGGTTTCTATGTGTAGACCAATGAGACCCAATGACGAAGCTTCATTCAAACGACAACTCATCCTTTTTCCTCGTGGTTGCACAATGTAATTTGACAACTTTTGAGGTCAAATGTTTGGTCCTTCTCAAGGATACTTAGGTTGGTCCTTGGGGAGTCGTACATGAACGTTTGGACACTAAATAAACCGTAAGGTATATTTCATAACTTTCACTAATTCTGACTTTTATATAACACTGAAAATGCCTTTAAATACATGAAGGCACACAAGTTCACTTTCACTAGGCTCCAGATGTCGTAGTCATTTCTTGACGTTTTGATACTAAAACTTCATATGCAAGTTCATTACCTTTTTTATAATTAGAAATGTTGTTTTAAGTCATAGTTCATCAAGTTAGGCTCTAAACTAGGTCATTGAACTTCTGAAGTGTATAAATATTCCCCCCCCAACCCCGGGGGGAAGATTCGTCTTCGAATGACACTTTAACATCTTTATTGGAATTATGACTCAAGATTAGCAGAAAAACCAACACATCATACATAATAATGACTCAAAAATCAAAGGAGGAAACATCAGTGCATTCTCAACACAACAGAACATCGTAAAAAGGTAAGAACTTCCTGATCAATCAAAATGCACATATTTCATGATTTCATATTATGTAAGAAGAAATGTCCTTCTCCTATTCATATATTTCAATAATTTCAACAAGAAAAACTACGTGATTTCATAAATTCACACTTAACCAATTTCACAAGAAATAACACATAACTCAATATACCAAAACATGTAATCAAGTTTCCTTTAAAGTATTAAGACACATAATAAGACACATATGAAACATGGATTTTTCACAAGAATGTGAACTTTGAAGGAAAATCATAGAAGTTCAAATACAATCAAGAACCTTTATAAACAAAAACTAGGAAAAAGGTACTAACCTCAACCTTGACTAGAAGAGCATGGAAAAAGATAAGGGTATCAGACATCATATCGGCCTCGACCTCCTAAGTAGCATTCTCCATAAGTTAATTCTTCCAAAGAAACTTTACAGAAGCTACTTCTATGTTCCTCATCTCCTTACTCTCCCTACCTTGAATATTGGTCATAGGCCAATCTCTAACCATATAATAATTCTTTCAACAACCAAAACAAGTATTCGTACCCATCAAACATTTACCCCCATGATTCTTGCCACATTTGGCACAAGTAGCTTTATCACTTGGTGATCCACCACCTTTTCCTCGTTGAGGCTCAGGGTAGGCACCCTATTCTTAATTGGCTTGTCTTGGATTTAAAACCTAACATTGGAAGTAACTCCATCATGGTTCATTGCCTTATTGGCCTCCCTATTCTTTCTCTTAAGCCTACTGTCCTTAACTTGTTGAGCATGCACCATCAACTGAGAAATGTCCATGTTTTCATGAAGCATCTCCACACGACATCTTCCACTAGATCATCGGACACACCCTAATAAAATGGTTCATTTCATCCCTCGAATTTGGCACCAAAGAAGAGGAATACTAAGACAACTTAGTGAATTTCAAGGAGTACTCTTGAACACTCGTACCTTCTTTACGGAGGTTGATGAACTGTGTCAACTTTTCCTCTTTCTTCTCCCCTGGGAAGAACCTATCAACAAAGGCCCTCCTAAAGATTTTTCAACTCACGGGACCCTCTCTCAAAGCTTTATTGTCCTTTCATTGAGTATATCATGTTTGAGCCACATCCCTGAGTTGATAAGCAGCTAGATCAGCCTTCTTATTTGAACTCACCCCCATAGCATACAAGATCTTATAAACCTCATCAAGAAAGTATTGGGGTATTCATCAACCTTAGACCCAAAGAACATGGAAGGATTCATCCTTGTGAAGTCCCTCAAGCGATAAGCCATGGTACTAGCATTTTATTTCACACGGGTGCAACTCCCATGTTTGATTGATCCATCATAGCTTGAACTTGAGTAGTTACTGACTAAGCTTGAGTAGTCATTACTTGATAAAAACATAGAATCTGACCATATATATCTATCTTTCATAGATAGAGGATTGACCGAAACTTGGTCACCTAGAGGAATTTGTTCTTGAGGAGGAGCTTGATTGTTTTGTGGAGTATCTTGGTTGTCTTAGGAAAGAGCTCTCACATTAGCAATCTCTTCTTCAACTCTTCTTGTGGTTTCCCGTCTAGTAGTCACAGATATAACCACAATAACAAGATTAAATAAAAAGGATACATAGATTTAAGACTCTTGAGGCATAACCTGGAATACCAAGAAAGTGAATTTCTTAAGCATCACATAGCCTCTCATTCATAGGTGTGGCGTGCTTAACAATTATGAAAAATACTCTACATAGACATGGTTTAGTGAGACATCAATCCTAAGATTATTCAACCTCATGCTCTGATAGTAAGTTTTTCAAGATCGGGAAGAATCCCGTAGTCATAACTTACATTTTCGTCCTCTTTACAGGCCTAAAACAACCCCTTAGCACACATCTGCATTTTATAGGTAGAAAAATACGAAAGAATTAAAAATATTGCATATGAAGTATACATAGACTTCTCGTTTATCAATATATATGAAAATTACATACACTTATCATTTATCAAAATAGTCAAATTCATTAACATGGTCTATTATTGTCTCACACATAACCATCGATTATAAAAATACAATATTTGGGACTTAGCCCTTACACTGTTACCATATGTCTCATATAGACGTTCAAATTCTCATAATATTAGAAATGCACATTTTCTTAGACATTGTCAATATCTAGTACTAGAGTAATGGGTTTCATCTTCGGGCTTGAGGACTCACTAACTTGGCTATCTCATCCAAGCTTCTTGAAAGTTGCCTTGAATTTCTTCAATGGATCGAACCTACATATTTGTAGAAATAGAAAGAATATGGGTTAGCTTAACCACATGTACTATGTATGAACACATATGCAATTAAAATATTTAGAAACATGCTAAAAAGGAAATTTTCTTCAAAACATGCTAAGTCACTTTGAAAAACCTTTATTCACATTCCAAACATACATATAAGTCCAACAACACATTATAATGAAGTCATAATCATCAATTCATGCTTAGAAAATATTCCATCACATATCACAATATCTTACTCACAATCCCAATCCACGCTAACTACTGCAATGCCTATGTAAAGCCCCATTACTACACATAGACTTAGTCTACTAACAAAGAAATCATAAGCATTATCTTTACATCATAATTTCACATCAAGTACCTACGATCTCATATATAGCAACCTAAACCAACAAAATGTATATCAAATGTAGGCAATATTATAAGAAACTAACATTATATAGAATAATCACTATGCATTTCAATTATGACATAAATATATAGAAATATTACCCTCTGAAATCCCTCAAGGTCTAAATGTACAATATATATGAAAAGTTTAATACCCTTACCTACACTAGTATACCTATCAAGTCAACCTAGTTATTATGCATCTTTTACTTTCATTCATTCATTTTACTTTCGGGAACTTCATCATAACCAACAATAGACCATGTGAGATAAACATGATTCGGTGTTAAAACCTCACACCGAAAGGAGGGCATCTTACTTTCCAATGTATCACATAAACATCATAACATTGTCTAGGTGGATCCACTAGCTAGGTTTTATACGGGGCACATAGTTAAGCAACTATGAGGTTGTTGCCAGAAATTCTCTTTATGCATATGAGAATTGTATTTTCCACCTCATGAGACTTTAGGTGAACCTACCTTTCTCATTGGAAGGGACACCTCTCACTATTGAGTTGAGTCGGTGCTAAGCTAGATATTCCCTTTTTGAAGTTATTTAGAATCTTCCTTAACATTATATTTTATCAATCTATATTAGGAGACTAACCCTTTGTATAACATGATCATTGCTTTTAGGTTCTCAGATTTGAACTTTCTTTCATCTAAACACAATTAAGAAGTGAGAACATTACGTCATAACAACATTAACGGGATGCACAAGAAAACTCCTTTTAGTCCTCCATAACCTAACCTTATCATCACATTCATCATAATCATACCCTAATAATATATGCAAAGAATCAGCATTTACACTTCAATTGAATAACAACATAAATTATAGGCCAACATCAACATAATAGAGTAACCATAATCTTAGAAGTCTTAGCTATGGCTTCCCAGCACTTCATCGAGGATGTCACCCTCAATTCCATCATATTTATCCCTTAACTCAAACATTATCATCACATAATGGTAAATTAACAAGAACACATTCATTTCCAATCTCCCTCAATCATAATTAACAAAATTTGTAAAGTAGGGTTAGGGGAAGATAGGCGTTCATGAATCTTTATAGAGATTTAGGGCAAAGATTTGAGGGATACTTCAGTACACACATATTCATATGTAAAAATCATCAAAATAATCGAATTTAAACCATACAATTCAACATTGAAAGTAAATCCACGAAATTGGATGAAACCATGGAAATTTAAGATCTTTGAAAACCAACTTTGAAGATCCTCTTGGGGAAAAATAACAAGAGTGAATATCGTCCATACCTTGACAGTTTCTGAAGAATGACGGAGTAAAACTTGAGACTTTAAACCCTAGAATGATCTTGTATAGTCAACTAACTAATTAAAATTGTCCTAAAAAATTATTAAGTAACTAACTAATTATGAGGTGTTAGGTTAGTTTAATAACTTAGGGGGCTTATATAGTCATAAACTAAAAAATTCAAACCGTCCCAACTAATTTATTAATTAAATAACTAATTTTCTACTCACTCCTAATTTAACCAAAATTTGGCAGTAAAAACAAGGTCCAATCGACGAGTCCACTCGATGGACCATAGTCCAAACCACGGACCATCTTGTTCATCCGTGGTTTAGTTCAGAATTTTGTTCATGGAGTATTTTGGTGAGGTTTCTAAGTGTTGACCAACGACACCAAACGGTGGAGCATCGTTCAAATGATGGCTCATCGTGATCCCTCTTGGTTGCACACTGTAATTTAACAGCTTTTGAGATTAAATGTTGGGTCTTCCTTAAGGACCATTAGGGTGGTCCTTGGGGAGTCTTACCTAGAAATTTTAACCCTAAACACACTCTAAGGTATATTCTAAACCTTTTAACCAATTTTAACTTTTATACGACTCGTAATACACCTTGAAACACATGAAGGCACACTAGTTCAATTTCACTAGTCTTCGGACGTCGTGGTCGTTTCTTGACCTTTTGATTTTATAATTCCTAATTAAGTTCATTAACTTTTTTAAAGATTAGAAACATTTTTTTTAGTCATAGTTAATCAAGTGAGGCTCTATACTAGGTCATTGAACTTCCGAGATGTAACAAGCGGGAAATTAAAATAAAATGAGAAAGAATTTAAATCAAAAGAGTCACCGCGGGGGTTAGTCAATTTACTAAATAATTGAAAAGTTTTGTCCATTTAATTTAATTTAATTAATTACTTAAATAAATAACTAAATAATTAAAAGAAAACTTTGTCCAAAAATTCATCTCTCGATCGATCATTATCCAAAGACTAAGACAAAGCGGAAATCGAGCCATGCGGCGACGACGGAGCGAGGGGGTCCTTCTTTCCAACCCTCTTAACAATTAATAAAAGTTTTTATCTATTTAAAATCTTCTAATTTTCTTTCGTTTGACCGATGAGGGAGAAATGACTTTTTTCAAAAGTATAAGAAGACTTTTCAAGTTCCCAAGTTTTCCAAGTTCCCAACTTTCCTAGTTCATCTCTTCATATTCCCTTCATTTGACATTTACTCTTTCGATATACCAAACAAACCTTACATGAATGGGGAATGATTATGATGTAAGGAATTCACGGACGAGTGTGTACTTTACAAGGAATGATAAATTTTATCTTGATAAGTAGGTTTCCCCTTCGATTTTCCGTACTGAACATATGTCGGGTATACTCAGTCAATCGGTAAATACAATATCTTTGAAATGTCGAGATTTGGTGTATACCTAGAAAACCATATTTCACACAATTAACCCTTTATCATTTATGGTTCTTACGGTTGTATTTGTTATAGCCAGAACACTTCCTGATATCATGAGTGTGTATAGAACAGACTCTTGACATAAAATTCTAGTTGAAGCGAATTAACTTCACATTCACATAGGTGATTTCTAACTATGTCATCTCGTGATACATTATTTGGTCAAAATCTGTCAAACTTATCAAATCATTAAAATCATTAAGCTTTATTAATTCATTTCATGTCTTAATGTCTTAACCTTGTTCCTAAATATTGTCGTCATCAATCATAATGAGAATAGATTGAGTTGGTTGAGAATGTCGAACCGTCAAACAAAATTTGTTTTTATCCTTGAATCTAGCTCACGGGATCTCCTATCTACTAGATGGAGTTACAACCATGCTGACTTGTCCTGAGCCACAAAATCCATTTGTTTAGATGATCTTTCAACTACCTCTCTCACTAGGCATTTTTTTAGTGGATTTGACACATTATCACTGGACTTCACATACTCAATTGTTATAATTTCACAAGAGAGAAGTTGCCTTACAATGTTATGTCTCAGTCGTACATAATGAGATTTTACGTTGTACATGTCGTTCCCTGCCCTACCTATTCGTGATTGATTATCATAATGTGTGCATATAGGTAGCACAGGCTTGGGACAAAATGGAATACACTCTAAGAAATTTAGGAGCCATTTAGCTTCTTCACTGCCTTATCTAAGGCAATGAATTCAGATTCCATTGTAGAATGAACGATACATGTCTATTTGGATGATTTCAAAGAGAATACCCATCCACCAATGTAAACACATAACCACTTCTGAGTTTTACTTCGTTGGACCCGATGATCCACTTTGCATCACTATATCCTTCAATCACGACAGGATATTTATTATAATGCAAAGCATAGTGTTGTGCATGTATTCCAACACACATTTCATTTCCATCAAGTTATTTTGAATTTTATTACTAGTGAATTGAATCTGTTTTTTTAATAGAAAACACTATATTTGGTCGCGTGTAATTCATGATGTATATTAAAATTCACAACACTCTGGCATATTCCAACTGAGAGTCACTTTCACGTTCATTCTTTTGAAATGTACAACTCAAAACAATTAGAGTTTTGACAACATTGAAATTCAAATACTTGGACTTATTCATTACTCTTTTAATATAATGAGATTGAGACAATACTAGTCGTTGAGGAGTTTTGAGAATCGTGATTTCTAAGATCAAAACACCAAGTTCTAACTCCTTCATATTGAACTTCCTGGACAGCATGCGTTTAGTAGCATTTATATCGTCAATATATGTACTCATTATAAGCAAGTCATCAACATATACATAAACAATGACTTCATGATTCAGAATGTTCTTAAAGTAACACACTTATCAAATTCATTAATCTTGAATTTATTTGTCAACATTCTTTGGTAAAATTTAGCATGGCATTGTTTTAGTTCTTTCTTGATCCCATAAAGAGACTTCACAAGCTTGCACACTTTTTATTGTTCACCAAGAACTAAAAATTCTTCAGGTTGTTCCATTCAAATTTCTTTCAGCAACTCTCTATTTAAGAAGATTTTCTTTATATTCATTTGGTGGATTTTAGGATCTTGCACTGTCACTATTGCTATCAACATACTAAATGATATTATCCTTGTTAGTGGAGAGTATGTATCAAAGTAATTAAGCCCTTCCTTTTTTTATATTCTTTGACTACAAGTCTAGCCTTATTTTTGTAAATAGTCCCATCGTCTTTCATTTTCCTTTCAAAGATCCACTTTGATCCTAAAGGTTGATTTCATGAAGTAAGAACAACTAATTCCCAAGTATGGTTACTTAAAATTAATTCGATCTCACTATTGACTGCTTCTTTACAATATGTTGACTCAGACGAAATACATAGTTGTTTTAAATATTTGAAGCTCATTTTCAAGTAAGAATGTCACAATTTTTTGTCCAAAAGAAGTATATTTATGTTGGTGATTACTATGCCTACGATCCTCGTTATGTAGTGTATTTTTGGTTGATTCTTCCCGTGGTCGGTTATATCTTTCACTTATCGACTCACATTCAGTTTTATAAGAATATATGTGTTAAAAACTTAGTGTTATATGACTCAATTATCGTATTAACTTGAATCCCATGATTATCAGATTTGTTAAACAAAATCGGCATGCCTTACTATTCACAACGTATCCAATAAATACACAATCTACTATTTTGGGCCCAATTTACACCCTTTTGGGTAAATGAACCTCTACCTTGGCTACACACCTCCACTCATTAAAATTTTTCAAGTTGGATTTCTGTACTTACAATAATTCATATCGAAATTGTTTTTTTTCTATGTGATACCCTATTGAGTATCTTGTTAGCTGCTGTTAGGATGACTTCCCCCCAAATGTTTTGTGGTGAAATAGAACTGATTATCAAGACATTCATCATTTCCTTTAATGTTTGTTCTTCCATTCTGCCAAACCATTTGAATGTGGTTTATAAGGTGCAATAGTTTAATTAATAATACCATATTCCAAACACATCTATGCAAACAAAGATTCATGTTCTCCTCTCCTATCACTCCGAATCATTTTATCTTTATATTCAATTGATTCTCTACTTCACTTTTGTATTGTTAAAATGAATCAATTGCTTCATTCGTACTGTTAAGCAAATATACATAAAATTGAATCCAACCATCAATACAAGTTATAAAATACATTTTCCCACCTTTATATGGTGTCGACTTCATGTCACATACATACGTGTCCATTAAGTCTAAAGATTTTGAATTCCTTTCAACAGACCTATAAGGATGTTTAACAAACTTTAAGTATCCAACTGAAAGCCCTTTCCTAAGAGTATCTCATTATTACTAATTACAACTTTGTCACTAACTAGGACAAACTTAAACCCGTTCTTAATGAACAGTGAAATAGAAACTAAATTCTTCCTAATTGTAGGAACGTGCAGAACATTGTTCAAAGTCAACATTTTGCCAGATTTCATTTTCTACATTATTTTTCCCCTTCCTGCAATCCTTGTTGTTGTTGTGTTCCCCATAGACAAATCTTCATCGAACTCTGCAGGGATGTACGTTGCAAAGGCTTATTTCACAAAGCAAATATGTCGAGTAGCGCCTGACTCAAGAAACCACTCCTTGGAATTTCCAACTAAGTTGCACTCCTAGATTGTTGCACATATGTCATCTGCATCTACCATAACTTCCGCGATGTTTGCTTGAGTTTTCTTTTATCTTTGTCTTTGACCTTTCTTTGATCACGACAGGACTTGTGACCAGCCTTACCACAGTTGTAATATTTGCCCTTGAATTTCTTATTTGCATGTTATGACTTCTGTCAATTGGATATTTTTTTCTTCGTGCCTTCGGTAGGAGCTTTTTAAAAAAATATTAACTCTAATTATTGTCGAACTCATACGAGACTTGTTTTTAGTTGTCTTATTATCTTCCTCAATATGAGGCGAATCACAAGATCATTAAGCTGCATTTCCTTACCTTTGTGCTTTAGATAATTCTTGAGTCGTTCTAGAAAGAGGTAACTTCTCAGTCATTGCAGCCACTTGAAACGCTTCATTAGCTACCATATCCTCAGCCATCAGTTCATGAAAAAAAGGTTGAAAGATCATACACTTGTGATCCAACAATTTTACTATCTGACATTTTATAGTCTAAAAACTTTGCGATTACAAACTTTTTCAAGCATGCATCTTTTGTCTAATATTTCT
This sequence comes from Solanum peruvianum, assembly GCA_027705065.1. Lineage (NCBI taxonomy): Eukaryota > Viridiplantae > Streptophyta > Magnoliopsida > Solanales > Solanaceae > Solanum > Solanum peruvianum. The sequence continues at coordinate 51,490,745 of JAKWJD010001766.1, read as the reverse complement.
TTTGAAGTCCATCCCATAACTTTCTTGGAAGTTGTAATTACACTATAGAAGTTATATGATTCGTCCTTTAAAGCACTTCGAATGTGTCATTACATAGGAATTCTGCATGTTTCCATGCTTCAAGAATCATAAACTTTTCTCTATCTGACATATCAGCAGCAGGCACTGGGGTTTCTTCGTTGGTGAATTTCTACAAACTAAGAATTATAAGCTAGAAAAATACTCGTCGCTACCATCCTTTTAAATTCAGACCAAAGAATTTTCTTAGTTTCTCCACAAGTGGTACAACAGTTTGGGTTGGTTCAGCAACAACTACCGTCACACTATTGTTTTCCTTTCCAGAATTTGTAACAAATAGAAATTGATACAAATGGCTCAGCAAACTTAACATGAGTATAAAACCACAAAGGTTTTCGTCTCCACCATAAACACAAATTAAACAAAAAAGTATAATTTTCTTAAGATTGTTAATAATCTGTGTTTAAAACAACAATACTTATTACCAAAAACTTTGCGGAAAGACTAAGTTACCAAAGTTTTCAATGAATTTGTGAAGAATAGAAGAACAAAATTAATTTACTTAATTACTAAAATATGTAAAGAAGAATACTAGAATTTGGAAAAACAGAATAGAAAAAGATCAAGCCCACTGAATGCACATTGTCCCGTTAAGGAAATTATTCCACTCTAATATCCGGTGTTTGATTTGGAATATGTCCTACCAGGATCGAATAATCTCAATTACCAGTATATTGATACCCAAAATGCCGGTGTCAGCAAGCCACTTAACGGCAATAAAGTACATGAATAATTTTTATGCAAAAGAAGAAGAAGAAATCAGAAATTTTCATAAGTAAAAAGTATGATGATTAACTGGTATTTATAGCCAGAGGATTTCATTATAAAAGATTGCTACCTTCAGAATCCACACAATTATTTGAAAGTTTGCAACTTTTTAAACAGTCAAGGTTGTTCCTGAAAGTTGCAACCTTTAAGAATAGTCATCTCAACGGCGGGAAATTCTAATAAAACGAAAAAAAAAATTATATAAGAACAGTCGCGCCAAGTGAGCGACAATGACGGCACGATGGGGGGACATTCTTTTCAACCCTTTTAACAATCAATGGAAGTGTTTCTCTATTTAAACTCTTCTATTTTTCTTCCACCACCGATTAGGGAGAAATGTTTTTTTACTTAAGCATAAGAGAACTCTTCAAATTTTGAACCTTTTCAAGTTCGTCTCTTCATCTTCCATCCATTTTCCATTACTCTTGCTATGATCCAACATGACTTCCATATGAAATATATTGGATCTATATTCGTGATTGGAAGCAGCTTTCTTTGATGGATGGAAGAGTTGTGTATGGCTAAAACTTCAACTCATAGTTTAAAATGTTAAGCACCAACTTGAAACCTATATTAAATATATTTCAAAAGCCTGATTTCAAAATTCGACTTTCTACAAATGAGCTTCACATAGAGCGGGTAATATATCAAAAAAATTAAAACATCGAGATAAGCTTATCTCTAAAATTTAGGTTGATTTTTTGAAAAAATTAGAGTGGTTTTACATCAAATTCTTAGAGAAATGGGAGGATGCAGATGAAGAACCGGTGATACATATTTTAGATTTGAAGAAATGTGACAGTTACTAAAATCAGTTGAGGAAAATTTCTATGGGTCTGTTGAGTATTGAATATAGTTTCAAAAAATTTCTCAGTATTCAAATTTTATTGAAGAAAATCAGTTGGGTAACCTTATTCAAGCCTAATTTGGCTTTGATTTGAAAGATTTTAGGTACATAATTCTTGATTGTAGAGAGTGGTGGATATAATTGCTATATATGATTTGTGGTGTATCGGTTAACGTAGTCATAATGCTTATTTCAAAATAGTGAATGATCATGAAATTTGGATCTTGCCATTTATGTTGTATAAGATACTACAAAGAAGAAAACAAGTTAAAATATATAAAAATAATCATGAAAAAAATACATATATTTTTTAAAATATTAGAATTAATATTTTCATATTTGTTTTTGGTCTTCACTGAAATACACTTACTTTGCAAGGTAAGCATTTGGGGAGATAATAATTTCTATTCTAAACTATTCAAGGGGTGATGATCCCCATGAATTGGTGTGTAGTTGGAAATCTGAATACGGGTTAGGGTGAAATTTGATCATTTTCTCTACTTTTTTTTGAATTCCACTTTTCAATTTTTTTATGAGTTATTATTTACCGTTTCATAATAAACCAGCGAATTTGACCACGCTTTGCGCGATTTATTAAAAAATCAATAAAATGAAAATAGTATTTTTATAACTTCATACATTAGATATAAAATTAGTTTTATTATATTTATTTTAAAAAAACAATCATAATATTTTATTGGTGTTAGATGAACAACATTTAAAAATTTGCATTTCAAATAGAAGAAAAATAAAATAAAACCTAATGAAACTAAAATCGTAAAAACACAAACACAGAACATACTTTTCAACAAAGTGAAGTGCTTATTTGATAAAGGCTTTGATACTATATATTCAAAAGAGAACAATTTTTTTCTTCAAAAAAATGATGAATGTACAATAATGTAGCTGTGTAAATAATTATACTTACTCATGGCTGTATGAAAATTTTGCATAATTATGCTTTCTAAACTCATTTAGCACACTTCTACGGTGACAATAAAGAGAATTAATTTAGGAATAACTTAACCACGTAAGAGGAGTCCTATAATTGTCATAAAAACATCTAACGTAACAAAATATTGTAATAATTTATAATCACTATCGAGATAAACTTTGAACTCCGAAAATCTCTATTTTCTCCCACAAATTTTCTCATCAATAATCTCAATTTGTTCTTTAGTTGTCTTATGGATGACTTTGTGTTCCACATAGGTTAGTCCACTTGTCAAACACAATCTGTCTGAAAAAAAAGTCAATATACATAGTTTCTCAATACATTATGAGAATTAAGATGATCAAGAAGTCAAATAAGATATTGAACATATAAAAAAGAATTTAATTAGTGTCATCTTAGTTTCATATGTGAGGAGTGAAAATTTATAAATAAATACAGCTTTTGTCTTTAAATAAATTGCATTCCACATTCTTCAAATCTTAGTCCTTATCATCCATTGATGTCTATATTAATGACCAACTCTTGAAAAAAAAAAAAGAGAAAGAAAAATATGTTAGACACAATCTTAGTAAAAAAAAAAAATATGAAATATAGTAAGCAAACTACTACAAGAAGAAAAAATAACACTTCAATCTATATATAGTACAAAAGTATAGAATATTAAAAGACACAAAATTTATTTAAAATATAATTACACAACGATTAATTTATAGTAATAAATATAATTGAAAACAAATAAATTGTTGATGAAAATAACAGGAAGGAAGAAAATTAAGAAAAATTAAAATCTCTTAATTAGTGCTAATTTTGTGTCATTATTTATTTTGGCATAAGAAAAGTTACAGCTAATCAAATTAATGTTCGTTTTTGGTGAGTTTTATTGACCTCCAATTCTAGTAGTAATTAAATTAAATTAAGCAAAATTCGTGTTCCTTTTTAAGTTAATGCTATACTCAAATTAACATTATTTTTTGGTTAATTTTAGTTATTGTCTATTTTGAGGTAACTTAATCGAATTAAACTAAGCAAAATTAATGTTTCGTTTTTAGTTATTGTACATTTATAGTCATTATATCATTACTTTTGGAATAAATAAATGTTATCTCATAATGAGGTTAGAGAATATTTTTTTTAAGACATATTTTTGAACAGGTAATAAAATTAAATATTGAAAATTCTTAATATATATATATAAACAGAGATACTATTATTGAAACATGTCACATCAGCAAGTTGATATTCGACATCCATTCACTAATACTATATATATATATATATATATATTTACACATAATTATACAATATCGATACATTAGATATACATATGATCATTTAATTGAAAATAATTTTTGTTGCCTATATATATTTGTAAGTAACTAGAAATCCAATCATTTTTTATTTTCTATTAAGGCGAAATCCATCATCAATCTCTTATTGTCGGCATCAATTTTTTCTAAACAGTTTAACTAGATCTTATTTATTCGAAACACCTCAAACAAGACATGTTATGTCATTCTTGAATTGTGTATAACGTCGTACTAAGAGACTCTTAATTTTCTTAGGTATTATGGACAATTATTTAGTGTGTGAATGAACTTGATGAATTAAGGTCACTAAAATCTCATAGCAAACAGTTGAGTTGAAAGTTACCTTACCAATTATTTTTTTATGTAAGACTCTACTTGGGTCAACTTCAAATGATGATATCTCTTAGAATATAAAAAGTTACATGAACCGTAACTTATTAAATTAGAGGTATTTCAATTTCTTTCCAATTCCACCAATTTTGTGTCAATCCTAATTTCAAGTAAAAAGTTATGACCATTTTAGTAACCTTGACGAATTAGTTGACGAAAAAATCATTAAAAATGGCTGGTTTTGTCTTTTTACTTTTAAGAAAATCCTAAACTAATTTCTTGACTAATTAAAGATCAAAACAAATCAGATTTTCATCTCTTAATCCCCCAATCAAATCCTAAGGGAATAATCAAAGTAGAATACTTCATTCAAGATTATTTCAATTATTTTCAAAATTCTTCTTAGAAGTAAGTCTTTCTTCAAGAATTTCATTCTTTCCAATTAAATTTTCTTCATACAGTTATGAATCATTAATGAGAATCATAATTTCAAGAATATAATACATGAAATCTCAAGAAAAAATTTCATGATTTTTCTCCTTCGAGCTAGGATTTCAACGCTTCTAATCAAGTTCTTATTAAATATTCTTCAAGAACCTTGTTCTTCCAGGTATGTAAGACTATCATAGTGTTGGACTAGTTCGTCCTCACGCCCTACATATACTTTCAAATTAGTAAACGAGTAATCTATAGGTTTATATCTCTCGATTTGAGTATTCTTGATATTAGTTAATTTTGAGTTCTTGAGTTCAAGTGTCTTTGTGTAATATTTGAGATGTCTTTTCAATTAAATATAGTACCCTTTATATAGGCGTAAACAAGAGTTTAGGGCTAGTAGCTTCCAAGAATTCTAATTGAAAATGAACACTTGTATAGTGCCAACTGTAATTGAACATGGCTTGTAGATTCCAACAAAAATCCAAATGTCTACAACGTTTCTACAAGGAAAGGGTTAGCGGCACAAACAAGGAGTATATTCTAGAACGTTTCGATTAAAGAAACACAATAGGGTTCTACTATCAACAAACATATTCCACATCCACATAAACATTGGTTGATTTTCTCTTCAACAAACATCACACGTTGATTCAACACACGGTCCTCAATTACGCTCTTTTGCAACTTCGAATAGCAGACGTCAACCATGGGCCTCTAAAAATCATTTGAGGCACTGTTATATAAATATTCTATTTCAGATGTGGGATCTAGGCTTGTCTTAGCAAAAAAAATGAGGAATAAAACATTTTCATTTCGAGAAGACTCAGTTTGACAATTTTTATAATTTTTTATAAGATGATCCGTGAACCTTGTGCGAGTTTTCATATCACAAACCTCAATCATTCCTAGGGGGTCATGGTTGGCATCTGCTAGTCAAAAGTAGAGAGACATAGGCAATTGATAAACATTTATTGAATAAGCATCGTATATTGCATTAGAAAAAATTGGTTTTTGGTGTTGCTGGAGAATTAATTAGTTTGTATAAAACCTTTTCTATCGAAAGTTAGACTATACGTATATGTATGTGTATATATATATATATATATATATATATATATATATATATATATATATATATATATATATATATATCTGTGTGTGTGTAGATAGATAGATAGATACATAGATATATACTAGGTAAATTATTAGTGCTTCGCACGGGATTGGACTATTTTATTAAACTTACATATGATTATTCAATAATATGACCTACAGTAAATGATTAAGTTTCATGGAAAATGAGGAAAGAAAAAGGTCCATAAGAAGTTCAATTAATGTATTTCTATTTGATTCCTCTATAGCAAAAAAAATAAATAGTGGCACAAATAAAATTTTTGTTTACTAAAAACCAAATGTAATAAATTCAACAATTTCAACAAACTTATGAGTTGTGAAATAAAAGGTGCGAGAGCAGTAACATGACATTGCAATCGAAATCAATTTTCTTTGTTTATATGAAGAGACCTGTAAAAGGGACAAAAGAGAAGGTCAATTGTCAGTCATCTTCTGTATAACTTTTAACAGAGTTAAAAGAAAAAATTCACCAAAATAGCAAAAAGAGTTGTCATACTTACATTAATCACTACGACTTATAGTAAATATTAAGATCCATGAAATAGGAGGATGAAAACTTTTAGGAATGAAACAAACTTCATAATAAGCTTAATCAATGTAATTGAATTCACCTACCCAACGGAAAAAGTATTTTCAAATAATAATTATAGCAAATCCCTTTATTTATAGATAACAGAGGGTAGTGTGAATAAATATTTATTGTGCCTTATCGGAAGTCACAACTCTTCATAAAAGTCACAACTTTATTTGGAAAAAAAGTAGTGAGGTCTAAACAAAGGTTCATTATTTATTATTTAATTATAAGTAATAAATAATTTGTTTGGAAAAAAAGTAGACTAACCATAGGAGAATATCAAAAATATCTTGTGATAATTAATATTATAAAAATTTTCAAAATCGTGGAAAGTCAAAATCGAAAATGGTAAGCAAAAGTATAATTAAACAAAACTACGTGGATGCAATAAAAATACAAGAGTGGGCCGTTGTATAGATGTTTTAACTCATATGTGTCAGCACCACAAAATTCAATAATTTTAAAATCTTAAAAATTATTATTGTTATTTAAAATTTGTATCTATAATTAACCTAAAAAAATAACATGGCTTATTGGACAACGAGAAGCCTTACACAAGTCACTTAGCATGCATCATACTAGATAATAAAATTTAAAGAGTTCAAAAGATAGCTTAATGTATATAATAAGAGTTTGACAAATAGTAGCAAAAGTCTTAACATAAGCTTCAAGTCAACTATTACATAAAAAGAGTGATTGGGACGTAACCCATACATCACATACAACATCCGAAAGAAAAGACATAAAGCAAAGAATTTCGATCCTTGAAACACGAGGACTCACAAATCTTTAAAATCTCTAAAGGTATCAACTAGCCAATAGTATGCGGAATAGGAGTGTCAAATCCTACATTGGGGGAAAACAATGTAGGCAAAAGTGTGTTAGTACGTAGAATGCACTAGGTATTATAGTAATCCATAAGAGTTATCAAATCATGCTAAAAAGCAATTTACATGACATTCAATGCCAAGATAATCCATAAGATAAAAGGTTAAAAAACATAATCGTGATCAGGGTCAACGTAAGTCAAATCATCTTTAAAATACATGTGAGATACTTCTAGAGGTAATCTTAGTTCATAATTTTTGGAAGTAGCTATTATCAAACATATTGTCCATGTGAGCTATAACATGAAATCTAGTGTCTATCCCACACCAAAAGGAGATGTCTTTACTTGTCAAGGTAAGAACCATTAAATTTTAGCTTTAGTGGATCAACTAGATAGTTTTGATGTAACACAAACCTACGGTGGAACAAAGTTATGGGACATGCACCACTTGTCCACTCGGTGCTAAGCATAAATCCACAGGAAATGTCATTAGTCTTTACTTGTCTTATCATTAAGGGACTTGGGTGATTGCCACTTATCTTATCATCCATGAAAGACACATCAAGTAGCCAATCCAATCTAGAATTCGTTAGAATGCTCCTTAATCTTAATTCATCTCATGTAAGAAAACCTCTTAACCTTATGAACCCTTTATGTGAGAAAATTCTTTCAAATCATGTTTGTGTGAAATCTTTTCACGGTAACAATAACAACAACATTGATGTTTTACTCTCAAAGCAACTTTATATCATTTTTATCAATTTCATACCGAAACATGCATATATATCTTCATAAATTCATCTTTTATAATCAGTTTTTGTATCAAACAATTCAAGAGTATTTGAAGATACTGGATGGAAAATTGAGGTTTAAAAATCTTAGAGTTGAGATTGGTCAACATTCAATAGACAACATGTGTCAATGACTGTAACATGTCAAAAATGTGGTTTTTAGTCATGTTTCATGTGAGGTTCGTTTGTATTATGTTCTGAATGATTTTCATGGGTTGATTTTTGGGTGCAATTGCACCTACGAGCTTTAGTCTACACTTGCGATTGAGGGTTGCATGTGTGCATCCATAAAGCTCGCACTACTGAGGATTTTGTGTTGTTTCAGCAATGAGGGAAATTCTATTATGGTGAATTCTATCCACTCAAATTACTTCAATCGCTATGGAACATTATTTTCTATCCAACGAGTTCATATCCGTGACAGATTTTGCAAAATTGTTTTTGCTGAAATAGAATTCACTTGTAAATGAGGGTGAAAAAATGGGTATACTAATATGGGTATCCATTCATATTACCCATATAAAATGAATTGAGTATAAAACTCATTTGAAAATGGATAAAAAACGAGTAATATCCATATTACCCATTTAAAATGGGTAGTTAAATGGGTAAAAATAAACAAACAAAATGATTTAATTTGGGATAGGGGTGGTAGGTCTAGGGTTGGGGTTGGGGTTGGGGGGGCTGGTAGTGGGTAAGAGGGTGGGGTAGTAATTTTTTTTCAAAATTTGTTTTAAAAATATGAATGAAAAATAATAAAAATTATTTTTTGGGGGGATGGAGTGTTGAGGGGGTGGGGGGTTGGTAGTGGTAGGGGATGGGGGCAGGGGCGTGTCTGGTAATTCTTTTAAAAAATTCAATGAGATTATTTTTTAAAAAATTAATGAATTTTTTTTAATAAAAATTAATGACATTTTTTGGATGTGTGTGTGGGGTGGGGGGCTGGTAGGGGGTAGTGTTGGGGGCTAGTAGTGGGTGTGGGGGGCGATAGGGGCCAGGGTGTGGGGTGGTAATTTTTTTTAAAAAAAAATTAAAAATTTTTTTGTTTTTTTTTAAAAAAATTGTTATTTTTTTTTTGTGATGGTGTGTGTGGGAGGGGGGGGGCTGGTAACAGGTAGGGGTGGGTGGATTTTTTTTTTTTTTTACATTTTCTTGGGAGATTGTTGTGGGGGTTGATGGTGGGGGTGGGGCTGGTACATGTGGAGTTAATTGATAATTTTTTTTTCTTTTTAAAGCATTTAACAAGATATCTAATATAATATGGGTAATATGGTTATCTATATTATCCATTAGGTGAACTCGTTTTACCCATTTAAAATATGAGTCGAGTCGGGTAACATATCTATTTTTATTTAATTCATTTTTTATCAACTCACATTCGACTCGACTCGCTCATTTGCCACTCGTACTTGTAAGTTTGATTTATTATTTAACTCACGATTTAGGGAGCATAGGAGAGCAATTTGTGAATTTTCAGAGACTTTAATGGAGGACAAATCCATAATTTGACAGGTTTGGACTATCATTAGTCTAAATAAGGGGTAATGGGTATGGAGGTCTCGAATAAATGAAATGATGATTATTTTTACGGGTAATTGGAGACTTCCTTCCTGAGCTAATGAACTTTGTGACTATCTAATTAATATAGATTTATAGTATTAGCATTAGTTACATTGTATTCTTGCTCACTTAATATAGCTCAAATAATTTTTTGTTCAAGTTTCCTTTTGAAATATGTCTTTGAGTACCATTAAATTATTTTTTTACTTATTGTTGATTACTTTGAACTTATTTATGATTGTTTTTGTTGAAAATTGAATCTGGTGTGTGTGTGTTGCTGTAGGAAAAACAGAGAATAACTACAAAATTTAGAGCTGCACAAATAAGATGCAAGAAAAACTTTGTAGAAGTGCCTTCTTTATTAACTGGAAAAATCTGCCTTTTTAGGCTTACAAAGTCAGGAAGATAATATCTCTCCATGACTTCCAATTGACTAGAAACTAGGAAAGTTCCAGAAAAATAGCAAACAAATAAAGAGTCTTTCAACTCTTGTAAAAGACTTATTCAAACTCACAGTAAATAATCAGTAACATAGATCATTGTTTAATCAATTCTCAACACTCCCCCTTGATTCAAAATCACATACTCCAAGGCATAACATAATGTAATTGTGCTTTTCCTGAGGAAATTCTTTAGTAAGAATATGTGCTACCTGTTCTTCCGTGCTCTTACTCATCAACGCAATCACCACTTCTGCAACCAGGTCACAGATGAAACTATGCCGAATATATATGTACTTTTATCTTCCATGACAAACATGATTTTTTACCATTGCAATTGCTAATAAATTATCACAAAAACTTTTCTGCTCCCTTTTTTTTCATGAAGAAGATCAGCAAGTAATTTGCTCAGCCACAACACTTGACATGTTGAAGATGCTGCTGCAAAATATTCAACCTTTGAAGAAGACAACACTATTGTTTAGTGTTCTCTGAGCTCCAAGTAATAGCTGCAGAAAAAAGAGTTAAAAGATTTCCAGAAACACTCTTTCTATCATTCACATTCCCTTCCTAATCACTATCTGATAAATCATAGAGATTAAAATTAGAACTTTAAAAGTACCATAGTCTATATCCCGTAATTCCAGCAACATAGAGCAAGACTCTTTTAGCTGCTCCAAGATGATGCTTCGAAGGCCTATGGATAAACCTTGAAATCATTCCAACATAAAATGATATTTCAGGACGAGTTTACGTCAAATAAATTAAGACTCCAACTAAACTTCTAAAATAACTTCCTTATGCTTTTTCAATACCGTCATCAAGTTGCAGATTCTCATTTACATTCGTAGGAGATTCCATTGTTTTTCGGTTAAGCATGTTAAATCTTTTGAGAAGATTGGTGGCATACTTCATTTGAGATATGGATATTACATCTTCTTCCTGCTTCACTTCAAGTGTAAGCAAATAATGCAACGTACACTCTCAAATCCTTCATTCAAATATTCTTATCATAGAAGATTTAAAATCACATAAAAGAGAGTAAGATGAACCCATATCATAAACATACAAACACACTAACAATAGATCATTTTTTCATATTTCTTCACATATAAAGTTGTCTCGTTCTGACTTCGTTTAAAACCATTTTCTCTGAAATGTGAATCAATTTTGTTGTACCATGCACGAGGAGCTTGTTTTAACCCATAGAGTGATTTCCTCAACATGTATACTTTGTTCTCCTTTCCTTTTTCCGCATAACCATCTTGATGTGTTACGTGCAGTCCTTATTCAAAATCACCATTAAGGAATTCATACTTAACATCAAACTGATAAACCTTTCACTTTTATTGTACTTCCAAAGCTCAAAGGATTCTTACTATTTCAAAGAGAGAAACTAGAGAGAAAGGTATGTCAAAGTCAATACCCTATTGCTCGAATATCCTTTTGTGACCAATCTGGCCTTGTGTTCTGAACAAATCCATCAACATGGTACTTTGTCTTGAACACCTAGTTTACTCTGATAACATTTTTGCATCTGGAAGGTCCACAAAATCCCATGTCCCACTCTTCCTTATTGCCATAAGCTCTTCTTCCATTGCCCACCTACGTTCCATTTTTTTGAAGCTTCCTGAAAGCTAGTTGGGTCTGCACCAAATAAAGCAAAGGTACATGTTTCATAAATATCTGAAAGTGATCTAAACTTTCGTGGAGGAGTTTCACTGGAACGTTCTGAGTTAGGGACCATCAATATTGGGCTGCAACATCTTGGACTTGTGTCACTGGAGTTTCCTAAAGAGGGGCTTGGTGTATTATTAAAAGACTGACTATAAGCAAGAGATTGACTAACTTCTTCACTAGGAAAGACTTAATCTCCCATTGTAACTTGTCAATTTTACTTTTGTTGTCCCATTTCCAGTAAGTGTTTTCATCAAATACAATGTCTCTCCCTATAAATAACCTTACCATTCGTGGAATTATCCAATCTAAAAACCATAAATTCAGGAAAATATCCAAAAAGATGCATTTTTCAGACTTTTCATTTAGTTTTTTATGATGTCAAAAATTTCTTAGAGCACATGCAATACAAAAAAAATTCTCAAATGACTTACCCACGACTTTTTACCTTTCCAGATTTCAAAAGGTATCCGACCCATGAATGCTTTGTTCAGAGAGATTTTAAGTAGAAAAACTGCAGTATCCAACCCATAAATGCATTGTTCAGAGAAATGTTAAGCAGATAAACACATGTATGAACATTCTTAGCCTAAAACAGATTTGGAAGATCTTTACTCTTTGGCATTGTCCTGGCCATCTACAATACAGTTCAATTATTCTGCTTAGCAATCTTATTTTGCTATGGAGTGTAGGGTCTAGTCTTTTAAAGTCGTGCAACATCAACTTATTTTTCTAGTCTTACTTAGTCTGTGTAGCTATTTTATAGTTAGTTATTATTATATTGTTTTGTTTGCACATGATTGCTTTTCCTAGTTTGTAGTATTGCAAATTTCTTTTCCTAGAGTTCAGGAAAATTGGTTTACTGAAACTAATCAGTTTTTAGCGGGGTTAGGATTCCACAAATTATGTAAGGCTATATTAGGTTACTTAGAATTTAGTAATAAACTCAGAAATTTCTCTGCATGCTTTTTTCAAGATTCTTTTCTCTTCCTTTCTTTCCATGTTAATTGTCTTATCATTTCTGAGATTTACATCGTGTTAAGTTCAACATTTGGTATTTGAGCCAGCAGAATGAATTACCTTCAAGTAGTTGGGGGAATCTAAAAGCTCAATAATCAGCATTATAAAACATAGGAAACTTGTATACTGTCCTATATGCAAGCTCAAGATCTCTAGAAAGTTGTCAATGGAAGCGAAGTTGCACAACCAGAGGCAGAGGATGCAAATGGAATAATGAGAAAGTGGAAGATCAAAGTAGGCAGAGCGATGTTTGCGCTGAAAACAACAATCGATGAGGATGTGTTGGAACATGTCTGTGATGCTAAATCACCAAAAGAAGCATGGGACCTACTTGTTGTACTTTTCTCAAAGAAGAATGATGCAAGACTGCAACTTTTGAAGAACAAAATGTTATCATTAGATCAACATGATTTAACGGTTTCACAACACTTCCACAGAGCAAAAAACATATGCCCTGCAATTTAAGATTTGAATCCTACTGCACCAATTGGAGAAACTAGGGTAAAGCGAATTATTATTCATGGTTTGAAACCTACATTCAGAGGATTCGATACTGTTATACAGGGACGGCTAACACAACTATTACTTGTGGAATTTGAAAATATTTTAGCTCGTAAAGAAGCCACGGCAAAGCAAACGGCTGGACAGTCGTTGAAGAATGAGGAAGAAACCCTCTACACCAACAGAAGTAGGAACATCAAACATCAAGATGTTAGTTGGTCTAAAAAGAAAAGTTTCAAATAGATGAAAAAAGTTTGCTCAAAGGGAGTTCCAAAGAATCAAAGGAACGATAAATGATTCATTGGGCAGTGTTACAATTGTGGGAAGAAGGGTTATATGGAAAGGAACTGTTGGTTTAAGAAACATCTAGTGGAAAGTAACACAGCTACCTCAAATCCAAACGAGAATAGTACAGGTGATGCTGAAGCCTTTTTTGCTATTAAAGAGAAGCATTTAGTACTTACAACGACAACATCTAAATCAATTTATCATAAGAATGAATGGATCATTTATTCGGGTTGTGCAAATCTTATGACGGGCGATAAGCAAAAGTTGCAGAACCCATCAATGTACAAGGATAGTCGAGTTGTGGTGACAACCAACAATTTAGGACTACCGATATCTCATATTGGTAAGATGATAGTTTCTCTTCGACAATGGGCCAACCAGATGTCACTTGAAAATAACTACCATGTTCCTAGTATGAAGAAAAACTTGCTTTAAATGTCATAATAAACAAAATGTGGAAACTATGTTCTATTTGGTCCTAATGACATGAGGATATATAAAGATCTCAAGAACCTGGAAAAGCCAATTCTGAAAGGGAGGAGATTAGAATCAATTGATGTGATGTCTGTAGAGTTTGCATATGTAGAGAGGAAAAAAATTATGACACTGCAAATTTGTGGCACATGAGATTGGATCATCTGAGGTACTCCAAGCTAACTGTGATGATGAAGAATTCAATGGTCAAGGGTATTCCCCAACTTTAAGTAAAACAAGACATTGTTTGTGCACAATGTCAGTACGGCAAAGCTCACCAGCTATCGTTTGGAAGATCTAAATTTAAAGGTGATGAACCACTACAATTAGTTCATTAGTATGTGTTTGGACCAGTAAAACAATCATCAATTTCTTGAATGAAGTAAATGGTGACCTTTATTGATGATTTCTCTAGGTATGTTAGGGTTTTCTTTATGAAAGAAAAATCATATTCTTTTTCTAAATTTAAAGAGTTAAAGGAAAGTGTTGAGGGAGAAGTCAGCAAGAAAATTTGTTGTTTAAGAATAGATAATGGAGGGTAATACAACTCAGTTGAGTTCTCTCAATACCTAAGGGAATTCGGAGTTGTCTATCAATATACTTGTTCCTACATGCCATAGAAAAATGGCATTGTAGAGAGGAAGATTAATAGGCATTTAGTAGAAATATGTCGCACAGTGTTACATGCCAAGAATGTCCCAGGATGATTTTGGGCAGAAGAAATGAGGATTGCATCATATGTCATGAATAGACTTCCCCAATAAAGGTTAGGTTCTCCACCTTTTGAAAAGTTGTGGAATATGAAAGCTAATGTCAATTATTTGCGAGTATTTGGATGTGTATTCTATGTTTTAATACCTGATCAGTTTCGTAGGAAATAGGACAAGAAAGTTGTTAAATGTATTTTTATAGGATATGATAATCAAAGAAAAGGGTGGAAATGTAGTGACCCTACAACTTGAAGGTGTTATACGTCACGACATGTTGTATTTGATGACTTCTCTTCATAGTGGTTTGTGGAAAAAGAGATATTACCAGTCCAGATAGATCTGAAAACTAAGTTGCAAATCGCGTTATTTTCGATCAAGTGAAGATGTAGATGTTGAACAAGGTGCAACTCATAATTTTGAGAAATCAATTGTTCACCAGCCAACATATCAAGGCAGTGAAACTAATGAAGGAGAAGTGCCAGTTGTTACACATTCTGAGACGAGAAGGTAAGAACGAATTCTAAGGCAAAACGCCAAATATGCCAATTTAGCAATGACAGAAGATGAATTAGGGAAAAAACCAAAAGTTTTGAAGAAGAAGCTCAAATTGTAGCATGGAATAGAGAAATAGAGGAGGATATTATTGCATTAGAACAACATAAAACTTGGGAACTTGTGCTGGAGCCAAAAGATGTGAAACCTATGTCATGCAAATGAGCTTATAAAATAAAACGCTGCCCAGATGGTTTGATTGAGAGGAATATAGCTCGTTTGGTAGCTCGGGGATTTACTGAAGAATATGGTTTGGATTTTGATGAAACCTTAAGTCGGTGGAAAAGTTTACAATTGTGCAAATCTTAATTGCACTTTCCTTGAGCAAAGATAGGAATATGTGGCAGATGGATTTCAAAAATGCATTTTAACATAGGGCGATGGATCGGGAGATTTACACGTCTCAACCAATGGGCTTCCAAAATCAAAAGCACTCTGGGTATGTTTGTAAGCTGCGAAAAGATCTCTATGGATTGAAGCAATCGCCAAGGGACTGGTACGTAAAATTGTTTAATTTTTAAATCAAGATTACATCTATAGATTCAAGCTTGTTTGTCAAGTTCGATGTAGGGAAGCTCTCCATAGTACTAGTATACGTCGATGTTTTCATTGTAACTGGTTAGAATGAAGAAGAAATTGTTCAAATGAAGGAAAACTTATCTTTCCTATTTCATATGAAATAACTTCGACCGCTAAATCATTTTCTTGGTCTCGAGGTTGATCGTACTCAACAAGGAACTCTTTTATAGTAGTTGTTACAATATTATTTTGTTAGCACATAATTGTTTTTCCTACTATGTAGTAGTGAAGATTTCTTTTCCTAGAGTTTAGGGAAATTGGTTTACTGAAACTAATTAGTGGTTTAGTGGGGATAATATTCCTCAAACTCAAATTCTGTAAGTCTATATTAGGCGACTTAGTATTGAATAATGAACTCAGAAACTTCTTTGCAAGTTGTTTTTCAGTTTCTATTCTATTCCTTTCTTTCCCTGTTATTTGTCTTGTGATTTCTGAGCTTTCCATCATATTAAGTTCAACACAGTCAATTCCCTGTGAATTACCTTTCTTAAAAAATAACCTAAAGTTTTTTATAGAACTCACCTCCTCTATCGGTATACAGAACCTTAACTTTGATGCCAACTTGGTTTTGAACCAACGCCTTGAATTTTTTGAAGCTTGTAGAAGTTTCTGATTTGAGCTTCAAAAAAATTACCCAACTCATCCGACAATAATTATCCGTTAGTAATAGAAAATATCGATAACCAACAAGAGATTTTGTTGTCATAGGACCACATAATTCTGCATGAACAATTTCAAGACAACTAATAGCTCTTAAGGATCTTCCAACTGGAAAAACATTTCTATGTTGTTTGTCATATATACAACATTCACATGTATTTTCAACAGATCATATATTTGGCAAACCGTGAACCATCTAATCTTGACTTAGTAATCTCAATCCATTCATATTCAAGTGTACATGTCGCAAATGTCACAACTTAGATTCGTCAAGACTTTTATCTTTAACAATCAAGGTTTGTTCAATTTTGAAACTTCAAATGGAAACATTTTACTATCTTTCATGTTAATATTTTCTAATATTTAACTAGATTTCTTAGTCTTAATAACACACGAGTCATCATCAAAAAAGACAGAGAATCCACAACTCAACAATTGTCACTTCGTAAGTTATGTTCCAAACTAGAAGCAAATAACAGATTTTGAATAAGTTTCACTTTACATTGCCTAGTCTAGATTGCAATAGCACCTTCACCTTAGACTTGAATTTCCTTGTTATCACAAAGCCAAACTTGCCTTCTTTTGTCTCATATAACTCTTTAAATCCTTTTCTTTCACTGGTCATGTGATGGAGCATCCACTATCAACAAACCAAACATCAGTCTTGTAATCAATGGTGGTAGAGAGATCCATGAAAAGCACATTTTCTTCTTCGTCTTCCACGGCATAACTACTTTGGTCCTTTTTATACAAAAATTTAGCTTCTATATGGACAAACCTATAACAATTGAACACTGCACCACACTGCTGCGGCTATCTGTTCACCCAGATTGGCTTCTGCCGCTACCACGTCCTCTGCCTCTAAAGGGCCTCTGATGTCGTTGTGCTCCTTGTTCTAACGACTTCTAATTTTGAATTGGATGCTTTTCCTTCACTAGAAAAGCTTGTTCTTCAGTTTACTTTATTGACTTATTGATTCATGACTCGTGAGATTGCAAAGAGCTCATTAGTTTATAAAATGAAAACATAGATAAGTCTTTTGATTCCTCTATGGTTGCAACCACATGATCAAACTTTGGAGGTAAACTTCTAAAAACTTTTGAAACTACAATTTTATCATCTGTATCTTCACCATATGATTTTGTTTGCTTACACTTCTACTAACTCTTTATAAAAAGTCATGCAAAGATTCAATGATATGCATGAACAATGTTTCAAAATCACGATGAAGAGATTGTAGTTTCACAATAATTACCTCTGTGGAATTTTGAAACTCAGTTTTCAAAATCATCCAAGCATCTCTTGAGGTAGTAGTTGTGATACACTCTATTTTACTTCTCGAAAAGAGTATAAGCGTATTAAATTTTGGAGTTGTTTCAAGGGAAAAGTGGCTTTTAGACTAACTTTAAGCACATTATCGAAGTTTAGTCAACAATTTCCTAATTTTACTTTTTCTCTTTGTTTTTGTCTCTTGCAAATCTAACTTCAGTGTATGCCAAGTACACGGAGTAAAGGAGAACCCATACTGTCACCCGACCCTGAACTGAATCGTACACTACGCAGAATGAATCGAAATCTGGGTAATCTTAAGGATGAGTTCGCCGGTAAATTCCACCACCGGTTGATGCTCATAATCAATTATTTGCTGAAAATCGTGGGGAAGGTGAAATAAGGACCGGTTCTTATTTTATCACCCAACTATTCCCTCATGGTGCAGTTGAGTTGGAGAACAAGGAGGGTGTAAGGTTCAAGGTGAACGGGCAATGAATCAAAATCTATCTAGGGCATGTTGAAATGGGGAATGAAGTGATCGAGGCATACCATCTTGATGAAGTATGACTATTCAAGAGTCCTCTGTCGTGCAGTGACGTTAAATCAAGCGCTGATTGGGAGGCAACCCAATATGTATCCTCTAGCCAACTATAGGTTTTTCATGATTTTCTAGGCATTGTTGCATTATTTTTGCTTTGTTACTTATGTCACGTCTGAATATTCTTTTATTTTTCTTTAGAAGTGTTGGCTAGAGTGTAGAGTAGGGTCCGTTTCCAAAAAAGTGTCCAAAAAAAAAAATTTAGCTTAATGGGTGTTAAATATGCAGGGACCATATCAGCAAGAATCTACAAAAAAATTGGTCTGGTGCACCCATCGATGGAACCACTGATGGACCATCGTCCTTTTGATGGTCTATCATGCACAATCGTTGACACTATTAGAGCCTTTGTTTCTGATATTTAAAAAATTTACTAAGTGTCCCTCGACAGACAGACGGACCGCGTCCCTTTGGCGGTTCGTCCTTCACAACCGTCGACGCTATTAGAACCTTTGTTTCTGATTTTCTAAAAAAAATATTCTAAGTGTCCATCGACAGACCTATCTTACAGACTGTCATCTTTTAGACGGTCCATCTTGCACAACCGTCGACACCATCAGAACCATTATTTCTAATGTTTTCAGAAATTCTTCTAAGTTTCCCTCGACAGACCCCCATGACGGACGCCGATGGGTCTAGTCAGGCAGTGCTGCACTTCTGCACTGCCATTCCATTATGTGTTTTACTTTTTTTTTATGCTTTTAAATGTGTTACAGGCTTCTAGTTGTACTAATAACTTATATTTGCAGGCAAGACCATGTCTACTCGAGAGGGATTTCTAAGTCTGTTGCCCCATTGAATCGGATGGTCATAGGCTTAGACGATGAGCATGACCCGAAGTACGGGATGCCAGGCACCCTCACTACTACCCGTGCTACCCGAACCACCGGAGCGATGCCCACGAAGGTGGAGCCTAACACAATCACTGCATCCCAGTCTGAAGAAGAGCGCATATTGACCGGCACACCTTCTGGGTCGGCTACACATTTTTAGAGAGCATCTGGCTCCGAAGAGGCTTTCGATTCTAAGGTAGCATCTGGTTCTGAGGAGGCTTCCGGTTCTGAGGAAGCATCCGGCTTTGTAGAGGCAGCGAGTTAGAGATGAGGATGATTCTCGGGCACGGAAGAAAGAGCGCAGTGAGTTGGAGGCCACGAGGAGAGCCTTGATGATTGATTAGAAGGCCCGCCAGTTGAGGGTTATAGAAGTGGTTGTTGGGGCGTCTAGCTCCAGAATTGTTGAGGATGAGAGGAGCACTACTGATGGTGTTGTTATTTCATATTACACCACTGATGGTGTTGTTATTTCTTAGGACACCACTGATGGTGTCCCTACAACAGAGGGAGAGGGTTTTGGGATATTAAACCCATTAACATATTGATCGTTCGCTCTTTGCGCCTCGGGTTTACTTCACCTACCACCCTAATACTTTTATGCATTGGGGACAATTTCACGTATTTTTGTTGGGTGTGGTGTAAATGGGAAGTGAGTGCTAGGGTGAAGTCTGAGTAGCCGAACTCACGATCCTCTCTTGGGGTTTTCTTGTCTGTGTTCTTTTTCTCCAAGAGACTGGTTATTTTATTGTTGAACCGGCATGTTGGTACCTTTTTGTACATAGTATAGAAAGGGAATTTGAAGGATGATGGCTAAATAAAATGATATACTGAATTAAAGAATATGTTGCATGACTAGGCATAGTAACTGATGAATGTGTGGCTCTAAGCATGACATAGAGATACACCATGGCATGACCCTAAATCTAAAACTCGAACTAGGTGTCTTATAATCTGGTAGAGTAATGAAATGTCAAGTGAGTGTAAGGAAAATTTGAATATTCCACCATTGGTACTGATCTAGAACTTGCCTGGTTAGTCCTACTAAAAGTAAGTTGTGATAGACAATTAGGAAAGGATCATAGACCCTCGTTCAAGATAGCCAATCTTTAGCCTAGATAACAGAAAATCGAATAAAATTAATCCCTTCTGGATCCAAATGATTTGAGCTTAAAATAGACCTTTCTTTTACACTCTAACTGATATTTTCTGGGAACAATGTGTTGGCCCAGGTCCTTCCTTGGACATGTGCACCTTCGTTTATGCCAAAAGCTCAAGTTGAAGGTGGATAATGCAGAAAACAACCTTATGGTGGACCTAACCCAACCTTGGGTATTGTGTAGCTTAATTCATGGCAAAACCATGAGTTGAGGGTGGCTAATTGAGAAAAGCTTCGTAAAGTAGGGTCGAAAGAATAAAGAAAGAGAAAGAACACAAGAAAAGTGATTCAAGAAAAGTTGAAATCAAAGTGAAAAATCTAAAACAAAAAACAAAAAAATTACTTACCCAAAAGGATAAAGAAAGGAGAAAAGTAAGGCGAAAGAATATAAAAAAATTGAGAAATAGGGCGGAATAAAATGATGAAAAGGTAGGACACTTAGCCGTTATGTCAAGAAGGGCAATAAGTCACTAAAATACATCCAAATATACCTTACCTGACCCTTAACATAAGTTACAAGCTAAGAAAGTCCTATTGTGATTCAAAGAGTCTATTAAGGAGAGATCAAAGAGGATAGGTGTCGGTGTGTGGTCAGTTTGTGTCATGATATGATCCACATGAGCGAGCCTAATAGTGATAGCATGCATAAACATAATGAAATAATCGGGATTTATAGTCAGATATTGCGAAAGCTAAAATTAGGATACTCTGGTAAAAAGGTTTTGTGCTGAGTCATTGTGCGTCGCTTAAATGCTTTTCCCTTAAGTTTAGTGTGTGTCTAAGGCCTTTTTTTAGTAGTTTTATTGTGTTTTTCTCTTCATTTGCAGGAAAACTATCAAGAATGAAAACGCAAAAAGAACTGTGTTGAAATTACAGAAGGGTGATGACCTACGGAGCCATCGATGGTCCTTCGAATCCTCGACGATACGTAGGTGGAAACCTTCATCTGTAGAAAATGTTTTTGAAGGAAGATCGGGGAATTCTAACCAAGTGTGGAGCTATGGAAGCTATCAATGGACCATAATCTCTACGACTGACCGTCCTACACATCCGTCATTGCTAACAAAAACTATCCCAGTACCCGTCTTGAAAAGATTCTAAATGTGAAGAAATGGAAGCCATTGAAAGACCGTCATGCACTCAAAGGACCACCATCCTTGTCTGTCGATGATAACGGTGAGTTGGAGAAGAAAGAAGCTTAAAAAGTTTCTAAGTGTGGAACGACGTGAGGCCTCGACGGTCCATCGTGGCCTCCTCAATCCATCAGTCCGGTGATTGACTCAGATGCGTTTTTAAGTAGATTTTCCTTAAATAGATTCTCCAAAATTTGTTACGCTCAAATTTACTTCTAGAAAAGAAGTATAAGCGGCCATATTATGTAAAGAACGCAACTATGATGTTGGGGTCATCCCATGAGGAAAATAATTTAGACTTAACTTTAACCTACAATTACTTCTATTTAATCAAGTCCTATCCAAAAATAGGTAATAAAAGGGGAGTTTTAAATAACAAAAGGACTTAAATATTTCTGAGTAAACAAGTAGCAAGTAAGGATTTTGATATTTATCAAGTGATGAGAGTAACTAGGGCATAAGTGTTCTCCACAGGTTCATAACGCGGTAATTCTAGCCATAACAATCCTTTCCTAGTATCTTGCAAGCAAAGTGGTAAGTTATGTATCCCTAATTCCTTGGTCCGGCAACTAAGGAATTTTATTCCGCATCTTGGTCAAGCTACGTGTGTATGTTTTACTAAACCTTACCTTTACCTCATATTAAGTATCATAATCGATGTATGGATTAGTTGTTAATTCTCACCAATCGAGACTAGCCTATTAGATAGTGTATACTTAATCTACGTTCATAATTCTTTTCTTATTATCTATCTCTTTGGTCCGGCAAGTAGAAACAAGACGAGTTCTAACGCGCGCACTCATTAAAAAGACTTCTAAAATGAAAACATTATCAATACATGCAATACACTATTCTAAAATTGTTATTTTAGTTAATTTTACTTTTTTAATTACTCATGGTTCCGACAACCCTAGCTATGAATTTAGTTACCCATGTTCATAATTACAAAATTGATATTATTAGACAAGAATTCATGTACTTACTTTGATGAGATTAAAGAAAATCCAGAAAATCACTTAAATTCGAGAAAATAGTTTAATAAAAGATTCCTAAAAAATGAAGTATTTTCAAAAACCCAATATTCAACAACCAATATTACAAATAAGAAAAATAACCAAGAGTCTAACCCCAAAAATGAGATTTTTACATGTATTCATAATAAAGAAATACTAATATAAAAAGGAAATCTATTTAAGGAAAATCCTAACATAAAAAGGAAATCTAATTAAGGAAAATCTGAGTGGACGACCGGATCGACGGACAGTCGAGGCCACGACGGACCCTCGAGGCATCCCGTCATTCCACACTTAGAAGTTTTTTCAGTTGCTTTCTTCTCCAACTTACTATTACCATACACGAACCAGGATGACGGTCCGCTGAGTGCACGATTGTCCGTCGATAGCTTTCGTTTCTCCAAACTTAGAATCTTTTTAAGACGGGTATTAGGGCTACTTTTTGTTAGAAATGACGGATGTGTAGGACGGCCCGTCGTGGATATGACGGTCCGTCGATAGCTTTCTTATCCCCACACTTGGTCAGAATTCCCTGATCTTTCTTCAGCAGCATTTTTTTCAAACAACGGTTGCCACCTATGGACCGTCGAGTGATCGACGGACCGCCAATGGATCCATAGGCCATCACTTGTGCAATTTCAGCACAATTCTTCCGTGTTTTCATTCAGGCCAGTTTTCCTGCAAACAAAGAGAAAAGTACATTAAAACTAGTACAAAAAGGCCTTAGACACACACTCATATTAAGGAAAAAGCATTAAAACTACCGTGAAACCACGGTACATCAAGTTGCTGCAATTCCTGAGAAGATTTCCTAATGAACATCTTGTTGTATAAAAAATAAAGCTTTTGCATCCTTCTTTCTCATTTATTTTAATATCTTCAATTCCTCTGCATCCGGCTCTGCTACATCAGTGAACTTATCTTTGATCAAGTCCAACAATTCTTGAGACCTCAACAAGATTTTCATCTTGATGCTCCAAAACTCATACTTCTCACCATTGAAGACTAGTACGAGGGGTTGTGAAGAAAAGGATATACCATTTGTTGCTATTACCTTTTTTTTCTTCTTATATTTCACTAATTGGTTGTTTCGTATCTTTTTATCACCCAAGTCAAACGCTTGCTCTGATACAACAATGTATAACAAACAATGAATAACTACAAAACTAATATCTGCACAAAGAAGATACAGAAAATAATTTGTGGAAGTGCTTTCTTAATTAACTTGTAATATCTCCCTTTATAGGCTAACAGACTTCCACTTGACTAGAAACTAGAAAGATGCTAGAAAAATAGCAACCAAATAACAACCTAACAAAGAATCTTTTTACTCTAGTAAAAGACTTATTCAAACTCATAATTAATATTGAGTAACTTAGTAACTTATACTCTTCTTTGAATCAATTTTCAAAAGTTGCATCCTATATATATTAACATTAAAGAGGAGAAAAGATAAATCTCGACTGAGAATTATCCATGATATTTCTTGATATAGGATTATTCGGTACCAAATGCATCACCTAGGACATTTCATAAAATAGGAATTTTCATTACATGTTAGGTATGAGGACCTCGCGAATCCTCCCAGGGATCCCGACAATCAGGTATAATAAGAAGGTATTAATAGATTCTAGCTATGTAGGATTCGTTACTTCATTCTTATAATTTTATCTCATTTAAGATATATGATGCATTAGCATTTGGCTAGCTACAAACGTGATTTGTTCTCCCCATTTGTCATGATTTTGATTCTAACATTGTCCTAAATTAATAAAATATTTTCTTTAGCTTCTAGTAAAGGTCATTACATAAAGTTTTGCTATACATATGTTATTGGGTATTCAATAGGGTAGTATATGACAAACCTTTGTGTTGCGGTCTAATTGCACATGCAAGTGCACGTGATCATACAAGTAAGACTAGAATTTATTGATTAAGTGTAAAACAATGGTTTTGGAAAGATCCATGGCTGCAACTTTTACCAGGAATCATGTGATCAATATCATTTAATAAGGTTTTCTTTGAATGATCTCATAACTGAATCACAAGGTTAGATGTATGATGATGGTGTCCCAAAATCTAATTGCCTTCAATATATAACACCCTAACTACATCGTTGAGCGGGGATAGAGTCATTAAAAATTGAACATTAAGATATCTTCCTGTATTGTAACCTAAGCAAGGTTTCTAGGTATATCTCTATCCTAGAAATGAATCAACCCTAGCTATTTAGAGGTAAACAAGCTTCTTATGCTCCACGTTCTATCCTTTTACACCTCTCTTGAGTGCAATTCCGACAATAGATTTATTTCTACGGTGATAAAAAAGTTAATACCAAAATCAAGAACATAAGAGAGATTCATATGATAATTCATCATAAAATCCAATATCATATTCAAAGGATTACATTCATCCTGTAGCCACAATGCTAGAACAAGGGTATTTAGCTACTCATAACCTTATAATCAAACTTACAATGTTTATGAATCATCACAATACGATTGAAAAGAAAATAGATAGAGACTGAACCCTAAAATTTCAAGGTTTTGTTCTACCAGTGTTTCCATTTGAAATAAGAAAAAGAATAATAATAAAACTGAAATAAAACCCTATTTATGCTAAAAGTCAAAGTGGCCGATTCGAGGCCTCAAGTGCACGACACCAGCGATCTTGAAATCCCATGTCACTAGAAAACATTGTCTTCTGACTCGAGGGTTTAACGAGGTGTTCTGCCTCGAAATTAATTCCTCCATGGATTTTTCATTATCTTCTACGTGATGCGGACTTGTCATGCAACAACCTTAGATCGTTTCTTCAAGTTCTTACTTGCTGTCCTCTTGACTTGAATCTTCATATTTCTCCTTTTGTCCATTTTTGTGCACATTTCTTCCAAATAGCTTCCCTACACGACTAATCATGTCTGTTAGCTAAGAAACATAAAATTAGCTCAATAGGACATAAAAAATACTTTGAGACTTCAAACTAAGCACCAATGTGGACATCTTCTGCATTCCGAACATATAAATATGCCCAAGATCACTACCCCACACTTGAAATTTTGTTCGCCCTCGAACAACTACATACTACTTTTATACCTAGAACCTAGACTTGATTGTGCTTTCACCTCATTCCCACAATTCTGCTTGATTCACTCATATATTTCACCTTATGATATGCATATCTTATGGGCATGCTTTGACAACTTTTAGCAGCCAACGTTGTTAACAAACCTGTGCACCAATACTTATCCTTTTGCTTCATACAACATGTGCCCCTTACGCCAATAAACAGTCCCTACGCCGAAGCTCCAATTGTAGATAGTTTAAACTTAACATCAAAAACTACTCGCACTCAAGAAAAGAATTCACATGCATGCATTGAGAATCATTATCTTGCACATTATATACATCTCTACTAATGAAGTGTATGCTCAAAATCAAATAGAACTTGTTTGGCTTGTAATGTAGGCTTAGGGTAATGGAAGATTCATTTAGATGATAATAGTGACTTGTTCTCCCCATTTCACTATGTTCAACTATTAATCTACAATCACATCTTTTATAACTCATTCTTCTGCTTCTTTTTCAACTATAACCTGCTTTCACATTTGGTTTTTTCCCCTTTTATTGACTTTTTTTAACACTTGATGAAATCTACCCGTGACTTAAAGATCTCTCTGGAGTTTAAGTGTATACCCTCTAGTTAGGGTCAAGTCTATCATAAAGGTAATCACTTAGCTTCTTATTCATGGGGCATTCCCTTACCATTTTCTTTCCTTTACTCTAACAACTACGCTTCATCACCTTCTATATAGTTATTTCCTTTGTTTATACCTTTCAGCCTAACACAATGCGTTAGGGTCATATCAAAATTATGGATCAATGAAAGGGATTTGTCTTATTCTATGGGTTCCAACAAAATTATGGTTAAAGGCTCAAATGGGCTAACTAGGGATAATGAACAAACTCAATTTCTGAACAATTTCTAAAGAAAGTCTGCTATCATCTTTCTAAGCACAATAACACCAACATTTCCCTTCAATAACAATTTGTACAAGTTCTACACTCAAAAGCATGTCAAGGATTATATCAAACATCTCACCGCTCATGGCACATGTTGCATTCAGAAGGTTAATTTCAGCACATAATCATGTTATACGAAGGTTCATTTAAGCTTAAGTTGTACATTTCCATATAATGACATAAAATTCATTGCATTTATATATAATTTTTAATATTCTCTTTCATACATGTGATTTTCAGAGAACTATTATATCTTCTGAACAATCCAACCTACAACTCAACTAACGAAATTAACCTTAAGACAGTCATCATCCATCTATCATTGGGCAGCTTGACTCTATCTATGACTACAGACTAAATCCTACTAAAAAAAATTCTTACGGTTCAAAGAGACCATCCTTGGCTAAATAATCGTAAAAAACTGCCAAGGAACCCAAAATCTAAACAAAACATAGAATCAAAACATCCAGATCAACCAATGTTTCACCCCACCCCACACGTATACACAAGCACTGTCGCTCATGCAGTTGAATAAAATATTAGCTCAGTTCAAAGGGTAAGGTAAACAACTCCGTGATCAATCCTCCATGGCATCATTACCAGTAGCAACATCATCGACTTGTGTAGGGTCCAACTGGTTAACAGAATCGTAGTTGACATCTGAAATGGTGCGAAAATTCTCCTCATCCGTTAGGACATTATCGTCAAACAGCTTTGTGAACTCCAAGCCAATGCCCAACAACGCCTCAGCATGATCATTCAATGAATACCATTGTTGATCTCCATGATCTCGACCACATTAGATGGGCAACCACCAATAATATATCATAACATCTCCAAGCCATACATCCGCGCCATGATCAACTCATCTCGTCGGTGATGTTTTGCAGTGGTAAGAGTGGGGCCTAAGTCAGTGTCAGGCCCTTTGGTCCGTGTAATATCCACAACTGCTAGGTAAAACGGGGTCATGTAGTCCGGGATATCCTCTGGAACACCTGCAAGGCGTCACATCTTTGTAATAAGTCGCCCAAATGCATATATGTGGCCCTTGTGTACCCGAGCCTTCTGCATCGCTGATTTAATAATAGCACCAATGCTAAGCTCCGTGTCTGTCATCAAAGCATACAATAAACACACCCTCTTATGTGTAATATCCGTCTGGTGCAGGTTGGGAATCAAGAAGTTCATCAGGATCTTCAACCACTTCCTACTTTCTCTGAGCAATTGAGGATATGGAAGAGATTTGTGATATCTCTTGTTGATATGTTTGGTTTACCAAGCCATGGACTGTGGGACGCAAAGCAAGTGGTGGATGGCCTGGTAGGGAGGTATGAAGTTCAGTCGGGTTAGAACCAATGAGTTTGTATCCTCAAAGCATTTCGGATATAGCATTATGCTTGCCGGTGTATTGGTATGTTCCTACCGCGGATAGCGACAAAGTGAGATCGCATGTCTAAAACCCAGTTGGCATAGAACTCTCGAATAATGCTCAACATGCACTCATCCATCTCAGCAAATAACAAACCCATTCGAATCCATCTCATCCTCCATATGGTTTGTGGGAACTCACGATCTAGGTTGTTACAATTGATGCACCCTTAAAGAAGTAATAAGCCTTTGTGTGCTTCTTGAATCAATTCTTCCCTTCCTTGGACACAATCTTTTGCCCATATTGTCTTGTCAGTCCTTCGGAGCCGGGGATCTAATTGGACATTCGTACTCCTTAACCTCCTCTTTTGGGTGGCCTAAACAATAGCTTTATCGGGTCGTTGTGAAGAAGACATAGTTACCCGCATAATTTATTACGATTCAGTCCTGGGACTGAATATTCATCAACAAGACATGGATGGTATGCATACACCAACCCACACTTAGTTCATATTGCTACCAATTTAGGTACTCGGACTTCCCACAAGTTGTAGCATGGTGTAGTCAGACAATCGGGGAGTGCAACACTTGATTAGACATCAAAACATAGAACACCCACACAATTAAATATCAAGTGCTAAATCCGAAAAACCCAACTATAACTGAACACCAAATATATCATTTTATTGTGTCCAATAGTCAAGAATTCAATATTAACACTCATTACAGACTCCTATTTCACATCACCCTAACAATGTAACACAATAGCTCATGACTTCACACCCTCACTAACCCTAATCACCACATGTATTCCTCCCCACATAGCAAAATCCATGTTTTCTACTCAAAAATTAAAAATACATGCACTTGCAAGCAATTTTGACTTAGAACTAACATCAGCCCTTCTTCCAATCACCCACAATACCCTAACAATCAATACCCTTTATTCATACTTGAAACACCATGAAGATAGGAAGAGAACATACCTGGGTGACGCTTGAATGCAGACAATAACTGAGTGATGAACCCGCCCTAGATGTGTGATACGTGAGAGACAAAGAAAATGGGGAAAATTTAGTAGAAAAGAGAAGCGTGTTTTATGCGATAGAAGAAGAGAGAATGGGGAAATTAGAGAGAAAATTGAGGTTTAATCTAGGAAAGTGGGGGGTGGGTTGTTTATTTCATTTTAAATGGGTGAAACACATTTTAATTTAATGAAATTTCTAAAAATCAAACATGTTCGCGCGATACGCGACCTACACGAGATCTTCTGGTATTTTAATTCTAGTAAACCCAAATTATGAACTTTATCAGACGACACGGGGCAGTCACTCGATAGTTATATCTTGTGACGTAAAAAAACCATTTACCGTCTAACTCACATTTTGACTTTAGTACACAACTGATATACCGTGGTTTGACGGTATAATTAATACTTTTTCCTTAAGTTTAGTGTGTCCGAAAGACTTTTTGTGCTAATTTTGATATAAGTTTCTCTTTGTTTTTCAGGAAATCTGTCCAGAGCTGAATGCGGAGATTTTGAGCGAAAAAAATGCAGAAGAGACCACCTACAGAGCTTATGACGGTCCATCGTGCCTGTGACGGTCCGTAGGTGGCAGCGTAGTGCAGCTGCTGAAGGAAGATGGGGAAGTCTGACCAAGTGTGGTTTTACGAAGCTTGTGATGGTCCGTCATGGCCATGACGGTCCGTCCTGCCGGTTCGGCGTGAAGATCAGAGAAGTGATCCCAGTACCCAGATTCCAAGAGTTGAAGTATTTTGAAACTAAAACCCTCGACGGACCGTCGTGCCTATGACGGTCCGTCATACTTGCCGTAGAGGGGAATAAGAGAGCAGCAGAAGAAATTGCCAAGTATGGGACGACGGAGTCCATGACGGTCCGTCGCGAGGTCCGTCGACCCAGCCGCGTTTTGGCAGATTTCCAGCAATTAGAATCCTTTACTTAGGTTTTTATTTTTTATGTATAGTTCGAAAAACCTCGTTTTTGAGGTTAGACTCTTAGATTATTAAATTCCATATAGTTAGACTTTGTGAGATTAGACATCATATTATTAGACTTTGTGTAATAGTGTTTGATTTTTGGAGATTCTTACAAGTGATTTTTGGTGATTAATCAAGCAAAATTTCGGAATTTATTCTTTCTCATTGAAGTAAGTACATGAATTCTGATTTAACATGTTTGAATATTGTGTTTATGGCTATGAGTAACTAAACTCCATAACTAGGGTTGTGGGAACCATAGGCAAATAATGAGATAAACCCTAGTTAAAATAACAATTCTAGAATAGTGTCTTGCATGTATTAATAATTCTTTCGCTTAGAAGTCTTTTTTACGGATGATCAACGTTAGAACTCGCCTTAATGCTACTTGCCGGACCAAGGAGGTAGATAATAGGAAAAGAATTGTTAACATAGATTTAGTGAATACTATCTAATAGGCTAGTATTGATTGGTACGAGGTAATAACTTAGTCAAATATCGAATACGATGCTTAATATGAGGTAAGGATAAGGGTTAGGAAAGCAACACACGTAGCCGGACCAAGGTGCGGAGTGAGATTTTCTAGATGCCGGACCATGGATTTAGAAATACATAACTTATCACTTTGCATGCAAGATACTAGGAAAAAATTGTTATAGTTAGAATTATCAAGTTATGAACCTGTGGGGAACACGTAAACCCTAGTTACTTTGATTAATTGATTAAAACCCAAAATTAAAAGCTATTAAGTGTCTCTTTCAATTACATTAGTTCTTTTTACTCATAAGGAAATACAAACCCCCCTTTTTATGTTTTTACTTTCTAAGGAAGTCATCAACCGAACAATAGTAATAACAAGTTAAAGTTAAGTCTAGACTATTTTCCTCGTGGGAACGATCCAAACCTCACTAGTTGGGTTATTTTCTTGACACGACCGCTTTACTTCTCATTTGAGAAGTAAGTTTGAGCGTATAAAATTTTGGCGCCGTTGCCGGGGAATTTAGGTTTTCGATTAACTTGAACTTATTACTATAGTTTAGTTGATATTTTCTTGATTTTACTTTGTTTTATTGTTTTTGATTTCCTTTCAGAACTATCCTCCTTGTATGCCAAATACGCGGAGAGGAAGAGAACCATTGTTTCCCTACGATCGTGAGTTAGAGCGTACACTGCGCAACATGAATCGAAACTTGGGAATAAATGATGAGGATCCAAACTAGAACATCCCAGATCCAGTGGATGTTCATGGTCAGATGTTACCCGACGCTCCGGGTGAACATCAACAGAGGGGACAAAATCCCGTTCCACGGCCCCAAGCATACTACAGAGGGTATGATAACATCGCAGACTCGGATGGGCCACTTGTCTTGCCCCCTCTACCCACAGGCCACACTTTTGTGGTAACTAGTAGCCTGATGCAAATGCTCACTGCCAGAGGTTTCTTTTCAGGGCTACCTTCTGAGGATCCACATGCCCATATAACTAAGGTAAGGGCAGTGTGTATAAGTTGTGTGGGGAGGCCTGATCTGGATCTAGATGTAATAGGTGTCAGAGTGTTTCCTCTCTCACTGACGGGAGAGGATGATATGTGGTTCACTGAGCTCCCATACAACTCCATCTTCACTTGGAACCAACTACGGGATGTCTTCTTAGCACGCTACTATACGGTCTCCAAGAAATTAAACCACAAAGATAGGGTGAACAACTTTGTGGAACTACCAGGAGAGTCAGTTAGTAGTTCTTGGGATAGATTCACCTCATTCTTGAGAAGTGTTCCAAATCACCTTATTGATGATGAGTCTCTGAAGGAATACTTCTATCGGGGACAGGATGATAACAATAAAGCGGTGTTGGACACTATAGCAGGTGGATGTTATGGAGAATGCCCTTATGCTGAGATTGCTGAGAAATTAGAGAAAATCTCCCGTAACAACAAAGCTTGGAGTACTAGGAAGTCCGATACAGGGAGAAACACCTTCGCAGTGCAGTCCACTCACAACCCAGCCACAGATGATATTCGTGAAGAAATGGCTCAGATGAGAACTGAGCTTGGGTTGGTACTAAAACATGTCACTGGGGGTACAGAAAAGATTAATGCAGTCAACTACTTGGCTAAACCACCACCTCCAATCGATGACTGTTATTATGCGGAGGATTCCTATGCAGTAAATGAACAGATGGGGGGTTTCCGACCAGTGCCCAAGGCGCAAATCAGGATAATTGGCGCCAAGGTAAAGGGAACCAAGGTCGGAACTATGGTAATTACAACCGTGAGGGTCACTATGTCCGAGATGGTAACCGTGACAACAACTTCAACAGGGGTAACTACAGTAACAGAAATGAAAGGAATGGGCCCTATATCCCTCCCCAAAATCGTGAAGTTACTCCTAGGGATGGTGGAGATAGTATGGCGTGAGTTGAGGATATGTTGCACAAAATGATGAGGAGATTCGATGCTAGTGATGAGAACATCAAAGAGTTAAGGGGTGACTTAGCTAGTATTGGGCAAAAAGTTGATACATATGCAATTTCGATTAAGCAGATTGAATTGCAAATGGCCCAATTATCTGTGACAGTAAACACACGGCAACCGGGCACTCTTCCTAGCAACACTGTCCAAAATCCAAAGAATGATGCACACTGTATGGCAATTACTACTCGGGGTGGTAAGAAAACCATTGATCCACCTATGCCATTTGCTGAGGAAAATGTGAGAAAGAATAATGATAATGTGGAGAAGGGTAGTGGTGAAGCAGAGGAAAGTAATGGAAAAGATGCAGAAGTACCTATGAAGGTAATCCCCATGCCTAGGCCACCACCACCTTTCCCTCAGAGATTAGTGAAAAAGACCGAGGATGGTAAATATCGGCGCTTCATAACAATGTTGAAGCAGCTTTCTATCAATGTCCCTTTGGTAGAAGCTTTAGAACAAATGCCCGGTTACGCCAAGTTTATGAAAGATCTGGTCACCAAGAAAAGATCGGTTACTTTTGAGGATGATGATAGATTACAGCATTGTAGTGCTATTGCTACAAGATCCCTAGTGCAAAAGAAAGAAGATCCGGGTGCATTCACTATACCTTGTACAGTTGGGTCATTACATTTTGCGAAAGCATTATGTGATCTGGGGGAAAGCATAAATCTCATGCCCCTCTCAATTTACAAGAAGTTGGGTTTGGGGGATCCAAAACCCACTGCGATGCGGCTACTGATGGCTGATAAGACAGTGAAATGACCTATAGGGATACTCCATGATGTTCTAGTAAAAGTGGAGTCATTCATCTTTCCGGCTGATTTTGTTATTCTTGATTGTGAGGTCGATTTTGAAGTGCCTATAATTCTTGGGAGGCCATTCCTTGCTACAGGTAGAGCCTTAGTTGATATGGAGAAGGGACAGATGACATTTCGGTTGAATAATGAAGAAGCGACCTTCAACATTTGTAGGACCATGAGGTAGAGTGGTGAGCTCCAATCGGTATCTGCCATATCCCACAAGGAAAAGATGAATAAGGGGAATGAACAAAAAACTGCAAAACAAGAGTTTATGGTTGGAGACTTGGTGCTTGTAGACAGTTCTGGGTCACCTTGTCTTCCGGGCAAGTTCAAGTCCAAATGGGCTGGCCCTTACTTGATTACCCA
Source organism: Solanum peruvianum (assembly GCA_027705065.1). Classification (NCBI taxonomy): domain Eukaryota; kingdom Viridiplantae; phylum Streptophyta; class Magnoliopsida; order Solanales; family Solanaceae; genus Solanum; species Solanum peruvianum. Next base: position 51,457,201 of record JAKWJD010001766.1, on the reverse strand, counting down.
AGTATTACCTCATGGAGCAGTTGAGTTAAAAGCCAAGGAGGGAGTGCGGTTTAAGAGGGACAGAGATAGAATAAAACTCTATTTTTGTCATAAAGCATCGGGGAATGAAGCGATAGAGACACACCACCTTGATGAAGTCTGAGTAATCAAGGGTCCCCAGTCGTGCCGCGACACTAAATCAGGCGCTTGTTGGGAGGCAACCCAATACTTATTGTCTTTTTAATAATGGTAGCATTTTTCTATTTAATGGGTTCTAAATTTGCAGGCACATCACCAGGAAATTCTGCAAAAAACTACTCCGCAGCAGCCACTGACGGATACATCGACGGACCGTTGCACATGCGACGGACCGTCGTAAGCATCCGTCACACCAGCTACGCTTTTCTGTCAGTTTGAAAATAGGGCACACACGACGGAACCTACGACGGCTCGTCGCAAGTGCACGGACAGTCGTCGGGGAACCGTCGCGTGATTAATGAATTCTACCCGACCCGACCCGGCTGGACCCTTTTCAAAATCTGACCGTTTATACTCCCCACCCCTCCATATTTCCCCCATTACTTCCTTATTCCTCTCATCTCCCCTCTCTTTTCAACTTCCACACTTCCCCCCACTGATCATTGCTCCCAAAATCCTCCTAAGCCTTATAATTATAATCTACTAGTCGGTGTTGCTGCTGTAGGTGTCTAGCTTGCCAACTGAATCATTCTCCATTTGCTTTTTCTACATTTCCAAGGTATGTGTCTCTAAATTTATACTCATTTATGTTGTATTTTTGTTTATTAGTTAGTATTAGCTTAGTTCTTAGTCGTATCTTGTTTCCTTTATATGATTATGTCTAAACCTAGGCTCAAAATGTTTGAGTTTGCCATGTTAACAACCCTAGACCTAGGTGATTTCGCATTAATAGTTTTCCTAGGTAGTTGGAATTGACACATATAGGTCCACAACACTACAAGACCATGTGGGTTCATCGGGGTTTCTTAGGGTACCTACAGTTCTGTCTCTGTCATTCAGTACGAGACCCCGATGACGGTCCGTCATAGCCACGACGGACCGTCGTTGGGTCCATTGCACAAGCCCTAGCACCCCTGTCCTACTGGACACATGTGATGGATCATCGTCCTCGCGACGGTCCGTCCTGCATGACCGTCATACCGGTCAGAGACCCCTCTCCTAAGGGTCTCCATTTTTTTTCCAAGTGTCCTCCAACGGACACTTGTGACGGACCGTCGTACCCACGACGGTCCGTCCTGCATGACCATCGTACTGGTCAGAGACCCCTCTTCTAAGGGTCATTATTTTTTTCCAAGTGTCCTGCAATGGACACTTGTGACGGACCGTCGTACCCACGACGGTCCGTCCTGCATGACCGTCATATCGGCCAGAGACCCCTCTGATAAGGGTCTCCCAACATTTTCTAAGTGTCCTACGACGGACTCTTACGACGGACCGTCGTACCAACGACGGTCCGTCCTGGTCGACCGTCATGATGGTTAGAGACCCCTCTTTCAGGGTTCTTTATATATACATTGACCAAGTACAACACGACGGACCTCATGACGGTCCGTCATAGCCACGACGAGCCGTCATCTGGCCCGTCGTGTGATACAGTTTCAATATCACTTACACACTATTTTCAATGTTTTATGTCGTATGGGCTTGCCTATCTTGTTTGCCACTACTCATACTAATATTGACCCTTTACAGGTACTATCTACTATGGCACCCAAGAAAGACCGCACGTACGCACGCGGGCGATCTAAGTCTGTCGCCCCGTCTGCACGCTTGATCATCGGCTCTGATGATGAGAGGGACCCTGAATATGTGCCCCCAGGCACTTCCGCACCTTCCCGTGCTGCACGTGCCCCCAGAGCCACACCCAAGATGGTGGCGTCCGGCGTAGTCACTGCCTCCCAGTCTGATGAGGAGCGCACACTGACCGGCACACCCTCTGGGTCAGGCACAAATGAGGATGGAGCGTCTGGCTCCTTAGGAGTATCATGGTCCGAGGAAGCTTCAGGCTCTGCTGAGGTTCCCGCACCCGCCACTGCTGCAGTGTCGGCCTCGTCTGATGAGGCTGACAGTTCAGACTCTACATCCGGTGCACCAGCCCAGGTCCCCACCCCAGCCTCTGACCAGCCAAACCGGTGGTGTGTCGAAGGCTAGTTTCAAGTTTACTCCGATGCCAAATTCCTGACTGATAAAGGAGTAATGACTCGTACACTCACCTTGGAGCGGCGGGTACTTACAGGGAGTCTCCCATCGATGCCAGAGATCCACAACCTATTCACCAGGCATCGCTTAGAGTGGACAGCCCGTTAGTTGGGACGATACAGTGAGGAAGTGGTCCGAGAGTTCTAAGCATCCTATGTAGCGACTCTCCGATCACAGATCGATAGGCGGGCTGCTCCCGCTAAACAGGCCCCACTGGAGCAGGTTCGAGTCCGGGGCGTGCAGGTTGACATTTCCCTGCCAGCTATCCGCCGGTTCCTATACGGCGAGAGTGCAGATGCTACGTGGACCCCCATCACTGCCGAGTTTGACTACCGCTGGCAGATAGTAAAGGATGGACAGTTCTTGCGCGAGCAGGCACTGAGAGAGACCACCAAGAGGTTGATGGCCCTGCACCTATCAGTCGACGGAGAGGGTGCAGATTGGGTCACTGAGCCGAAGGGGGCCATCAAGAAGGCCAACCTCACGTTCGTCGCAAAGTTCTTGTGGCTGCTCCTCCGTCACTGCCTTTCCCCCACAGCTGCTGATAACATCGTCACCTGGGATCGAGCAGTGTTGATGGCGGCGATGATAGCCGGCTTCGAGGTGGACTTCGCATGGCTTCTCCAGGCAGTCATGCACGAGAGGGCATTCAAGGTCACTACTACCTACCCCTTCCCGTGTATGATCTTTGCCCTTTCCAGGTCTGCCGGTGTACGTATATGGCACATAGATCAGTTGAAGACCCCGCAGGGCACCGTTTACACAGGCCTCATCAGAGACGAGGCCAATGAGTTGGCACCACGCAGAGGGCCCCGTCCAGAGCTGCCCCCTCTTGCTAATGATCTTGTGGATACGGTTGCCCAGGCCCGGACATCTACACAGGCATCTACTGACACTACCCCGGTCGAGTCTATCCCGGGTAGCAGCACAGCCCTGAGCTCCTCTCACACAGCCCCTCTACCGTTAGTGGCCCCGCTTGCTAGCGTCCAAAAACTGGAGGCACAAATGGCCACTCTTCTGCATCATATCCAGCCGTGGATGCAGAAGTCTATTATGGAGTTTTAAGCGCGTACAGAAAGGAAGATACAGCGGAAGATTGCCGAGGTTGACCAGCGCCTAGATGCCTTTGAGTTGAGAGTGTTAGCTCGACCAGCCCCTCCGGTAGATGTGTCGACTCTTCAGGCTGCAGTCGACAGTCTTCGTGCAGACATCGCCACGATACTAGCGGCGAGGGTGCCGGATTCTGAGGCCCCTTCTGTCGAGCTTGCTGAGGACACAGTATTGGCGGCACTGTTTACTACTTCTGAAATTCCACCACCTCCCCCTCCAGAGAGAGCCAAGAGGCGTAGGGGTCGAGAAGAGGATGAGGCGCAAGCAAGGAAGAAGGAGCGCCGAGAGATGGAGGTTGCGCGGAGAGCCTCACTTGCTGAGGCAGAGGCACACTAAATCATAGCATCGCAGATAGCGGCTGGGGCGTCTAGTTCCCGCACTGTAGAGATAGCAGGAGGCACTACTGATGGTGCGGTTGCTGCTAAGGACACCACAGAGGGTGTCTAGATTGCAGAGGACGTGGGTTCCGGGAAACCGGACCCACCAGCTTGCTGATCGACGGCGCTATGCGCCACAGGTTTGCCTTACCTACCACTCTAATATTTAGATTTTTTATGCATTGGGGACAATTGCATGCTTTTTTGTTGGGGGTGGGGTAAATGGAAAGTGAGTTTTAGGGTGAAGTCTGAGTAGCCCAACTCAAGAACTCTTTTGGGGTTTTCTTGCCTGTGTTCTTTTTCCCCAAAAGACTGATTACTTTTTCTGTTGAACCGGCACGTTACATCTTTTGTACATAGTTTAACTCTGAAGCATGATGGCTAAAATGATATCCTGATAAAACTAGAAAATGTTGCATGACTAGGCGTAGTAACTGATAATTGAGTGGCTCTAAACATGAAATATAGTTACACCATTGCATCACAGGCCCTAGCTAAAATAACAATTCTAGAATAGTGTCTTGCATGTATTAATAATTCTTTCGCTTAGAAGTATTTTTAACGGATGATCAACGTTAGAACTCGCCTTAATGCTACTTGCCGGACCAAGGAGGTAGATAATAGGAAAAGAATTATTAACATAGATTTAGTGTATACTATCTAATAGGCTAGTATTGATTGGTACGAGGTAATAACTTAGTCAAATCGAATACGATGCTTAATATTATGAGGTAAAGATAAGGGTTAGGACAGCAACACACGTAGCCGGACCAAGGTGCGGAGTGAGATTTTCTAGATGCCGGACCAAGGATTTAGAAATACATAACTTATCACTTTGCATGCAAGATACTAGGAAAGAATTGTTATAGTTAGAATTATCAAGTTATGAACCTGTGGGGAACACGTAGACCCTAGTTACTTTGATTAATTAATTAAAACCCAAAATTAAAAGCTATTAAGTGTCTCTTTCAATTACATTAGTTCTTTTTACTCATTATGAAATACAAACCCCCCTTTTTATGTTTTTACTTTCTAAAGAAGTCATCTACCGAACAATAGTAATAACAAGTTAAAGTTAAGTCTAGACTATTTTCCTCGTGGGAACGATCCCAACCTCACTAGTTGGGTTATTTACTTGACACGACCGATTTACTTCTCATTTGATAAGTAAGTTTGAGCGTATCAACAACGTGTGTGTGTTATGAGTCCCTCTTCCTCAAATCTCTTCAGTGAGGTAGGATCTACAACCTTCTTCATAATGCGGGGTTAACACTAGGCTTACTGCCTCAAAGTTCTTAAGTGAGGTAGGATTTGGAACCTGCCTCGTGACCTGCCTTTGATACGGATTTCCCTTGGCGTCTTTTTCTGCATCCCTACATTAACAACTCATTAATTTACCCACGATGGGTTGCCTCCCATCCAGCACCTCAGTTAGGGTCATGGCATGACTCATATTTTTGTGTATGTATTTTTTTAAAATTGTTAAAAAAAAAAGTACTCCTAAATTATTACAATGGTTAACGATTGCCTCCTGTATAGCGCCTTATTTAACGTCGTGACACGATCCATCTCATGCCTCACTCATCATCTAGTGTGAGTGCTTCGACCTCACGATCCACATCCTTTCCAAAATAATGTTTAACCCTTTTATTATTTACAAGGATTGTGGGACTGTATTCATTATTTCTCAATTCAACCGCAACATATTGGGTCATTCGGACTACTTCGAATGGACAAATTCATTTAGATTGGAGCTTTCCTTGGAACATCTTCAACCTAGAATCGAAAAATAACACTAGTTGACCAGGTTGGAAGGTCGGTAACACAATATGCTTGTCATGCCACCTTTTAGTCTTTTGTTTGTATACCTTTTCATTCTCATAGACATGAAGCCTAAACTCTTCTAGCTCATGCAATTGTGTAACCCTTCTTCTTCCGGCTAACTAGGCATCAAGATTCATCTTTATTAATAGCCAATATGCCTTATGTTCCAATTCTGTCGATAGGTGACAATTTTTTCAAAACAACATTTGATAATGAGAAGTCCCTATCGGTGTCTTATATACAATCTGATATGCCCATAGGCGTCATCTAGATTGTCAGTCCAGTCCTTTCTCTAGGCATTCACAGTCTTTTTAAGGATCTTCTTTACATCCTTGTTTGAAACCTCCACTTGACCACTAGTTTAGGGATTGCAAGTTGTTACCCCTTTATGCCTCACACCATACTTAGCGAACATATTATGAATGGAGTTATTGATAAAATGCGTACCTCCATCGGAGATTATGGACCTTGGCGTTCCAAATCTTGTGAAGATGTGTTTTCTCATGAACTTCACAACTACTTTGGAATCATTTGTTGGTAATGCAACATCTTCCACCCACTTGGATACATAGTCCACCGCGACTAGAATATATTGATTACCGTGGAATGCTAGAAATGATCCCATAAAATATATTCCCCACACATCGAAGATTTCTACCTCCGGAATATTTTTCATTGTCACCTCATGCCTCCTTAAAATGGAGACCATCCTTTGGCACTAATCACAGACTTTCACAAATAAATCAACATTTTTAAAAAATTGTAGGCCAAAAGAAACCATATTGCAATACCTTCTGTGTCGTTCTATCACCCCTTTGATTCCACCATAAGTTGATGCGTGGAAGCTCTCTAGCAGTTGTGGTGCCTCCTGCTCAGCTATGCACCTCCTCATCATTTGGACAGGACCCTACTTAAACAAATACAGCTCATCCCATATATAAAAAACAAGCATTATACATCATTCTCTGCTTCTGGTGTGTTGATGCCTCAGTTGGGAATAACCCACTCTCCAAAAAGTTTACAGTCTTTGCGTACTATGGTACCTATACAATGTTTAGTGCCAAAAGTTTTTCATCAGGGAATTCTTCATGAAATTGACGTGCATTTGCCACATGAGATGAGTCTTCTAATCTTGATAGATGATTGACTATTTAGTTCTTTTGTTCCCTTCCTATCTTAGATCAAACTCTTGAAGTAGCAACATCCACCTGATCAGTGTAGGTTTTGCATCCTTCTTGTTAAAGAGATACTTGATAGTCGTATGATCAGTGTAGACTATCACCTTTGTGCCCACTAGATATGACCTAAATTTATCAAATTCATACACCAAAGAAAACATCTCCTTCTCAATCACATTGTTGTTTGCATGGGCTGCATCTAGTGTTTTACTCACATAGTATATGGTGTGAAACATCTTGTTCTTTGTTTCCCCGAATACTGTTCCAACAGCTATATCACTAGTATCACATATCATATCAAATGGAAGCTCATAGTGGGCAATAAAGATAGTAGCCTCAATTAGCTTATGCTTTAACATTTCGAATGCTTCCAAACACTTCTCATCAAACACAAATTTAATATATTTCTCTTATAAACTACAGATATGTATTCTAGTTTTAGAAAAGTCCTTGCAGAACCTCTTATAGAAGCCAGTATGGCCAAGAAAACTTTATACTCCTTTCACAGATATTGGAGGTGGAAACTTCTCATTCACTTTTATGTTTTCCTTATCTACCTCCATCCCACTCTAAGATTCCTTGTGTCCCAGCACAATTCCTTCTTTCACCAAAAAATGACACTTCTCCCAATTTAGCACAAGATTGGTTTCCTCACACCTCGCAAGGACTCTATACAATTTACTTAGACACAGTTCAAAAGACTCACCAAACATAGAGAAGTCATCCATGAATATTTCCACAAAGTCTTCTACCAGATCATTGAAAATTTCCTTCATGCATATCTAAAAAGTAGCTGGGCATTACATAAACCAAATGTCATGCATTTGAATGCCGACGTGCCATATAGACATGTGAATGTTGTCTTCTCTTAATACTTGGGTGCAATGAAAATCTGATTATAACCTGAATACCCATCAAGAAAACAGTAATACTCTTGGCCAGTCAACCTGTCCAACATCTGACAATGAAGGGTACCGGATAGTGGTCCTTTCTGGTGGCTTCATTGAGTTTCCTGTAGTCCATGCATATCCTCAACCCAGTCACTGCTCTTGTGGGGATCAATTCACTCTTATCGTTTGTCACCACTGTCATTCCACCCTTTTTGGGATATACTTCACTTGACTTACCAATTTACTCTCAGATATAGGGTATACTATCCCTGCATCTAACCACTTAATCACTTCTTTTCTAACAACATCCTTCATCAAAGGAGTTACTATCTGCTGATGTTGTGCATGGTACGCTCAAACTTACTTCTCAAATAAAAAGTAAAGTGGTCGTATCAAGTAAAGAACCCAACTAAAGAGGTTGGGATCGTTCCTACGAGGAAAAAAGTTCAGACATAACTTTAATTTATTATTACTATTATTTAGTCATTATTTCCTTAGAAAAGAAAAGACAATAAAAGAGGGGGGGGGGTTAATTCTAAATGAATGAAAATAACTAACTAAATTAAAGTAAACAACTAACAGATTCAAATCTTGGAGTATAATCAATTAATAAAGGTAACTAGGGTTTAATTGTTCCCCACAGATTCTTAACTTGATAATTCTAACTATAACAATTCTTTCCTAGTATCTTGCATGCAAAGTGAAAAGTTATGTATTTCTAAATCCTTGGTCCAGCATCTAAAAAATCTCACTCCGCACCTTGGTCCGGCTACCTGTGTTGCTATAGTAACCCTTACATTTACCTCATATTAAGCGTTATATTTTGATATTTGACTAAGTTATTACCTCGTACCAATCGACACTAGCCTATTAGATAGTATACACTAAATCTATGTTAATAATTCTTTTCATATTATATACCTCCTTTGTCCGACAAGTAGCATTAATGTGAATTCTAACGTTGTCCATCCGTTCAAAAGACTTCTAAATGAAAGAATTATCAATACATGCAAGACACTCTTCTGGAATTGTTATTATAGTTAGATTTTACCTCAATGTTCACACATGGTTCCCACAACCCTAGTTATGGAGTTTCGCTACCCATAGTCATAATCACAATATTCATATATTTAATATAAAAGTTCATGCACTTACTTTGATGAGAAAGTATAAAATCCAAAAATTCACTTGATTAATCAACAAAATCACCAACAATAAATTCCAAAAAAGTGTAACAATCAAAAAGTATAATATCAAAGAGTTTTCTAACAAAGAGTCTAACACCAAAAAGTCTAACAACCAAAAGTCTAACCCCCACAACGAGGTTTTCCAAACTATTTAAAAAAACAAAAACCTAATAAAAGAAGGACTCTAGATACTGAAAATCTATCAAAACGCAACTGGGTCGACGGACCTCATGACGGACCGTCGTGGTCATGACGGGCCATCATGGCCTGCGTTGTCCCATACTTCAAAAATTCTTATGCTTCTCTCTTCATTACACTCAACGACAGGTATGATGGACCGTTCCAAGCATGACGGTCCATCAAGGTTTTCCGTTCCATAACACTTAAACTTCTTGGAAATTGGGTATTTGGACTACTCTCTGATCATTATGCCGAACTAGCAGGACGGACCGTCGTGGCTATGACGATCCATCATGAACTTCCGTAATCCTATACTTGGTCATACTTCCCTATCTTCCTTCAGTAGCTTCACGACGTTGCCTCCTACGGATCGTCGCAAGCTTCGTAGGTGGTAATTTTTTTTATTTCTTGCTCAAAAACTTTCGCGGTCATCTTTTGACAGATTTCCTGCAAGTAAACAGAAACTTACATAAAAATCGATACAAAAAGGCTTTTGGACACACACTAAACTTGAGGAAAAAGCATTAAAAATACCATCATAAACTACGGTATATCAACACCCTCAACTTAAATTCGTTGTTTGTCCTCAAGCTACGCACTATGACTCACTACAAAATCTTTGTACAATAGTATCCATATTTTAGCTTTCGCAATCATTTGACTATTTATCACGATCAATATCATGCATTTGATAACTATTAGGATTGAATTATGTGGAATCATACCATGACACAGACTCACCACACAGTGACACTATCCTCTTCAATTTCTCACCGAGGTGCTAATATTTCTGGTATTGCAACTAGTGTCTTCACTTCAAAACAACATCCTCATTTTTCACACAATGATTTTAGTTTGAGTATAAGGATAACTTTTAAACACTCACTCTCAGAAAAAATTCACAATTCAGTCATACATATTGCCATAAGCTTGCCCTTATTTTCACTGCTTTAAGTTTGCCATACTACTCTTAGGATCACGATAGGACTTTCTTAGATTGATACATACGCTCGGGGTTAGGTAGGGTATATTTAGGTATATTTTAGTGACTTTTTTCCCTCCTTGACATATCGGATAAACATACCACTTTTTATCATTTTATTTCGCCCAATTTCTCATATTCCTTCACGTTGCTATTTTCTCTTCTTTCTTCATTTGTGTAAGTGACTCTCTTCTTTTCTTGCTTGTATTTACTATTTTTTTTATTTCACTTTTCTTTCAACTCGTTCTTGAGTCACTTTACTTTTGTTCTTTCTCTCTCTTTGTTCTTTCAACCTAACTTTCCAGAGCATTTCTCATAATAGTCATCCTCAACTCATGGCAAAGTACACAATTCTCAAAGTTTGTACAGGTCCATGAAAAGGTTTTTGACTGCATTAGCCACCCTCAACTTATGCTTTTGGCATAATTTGAGGTGCACATGTCCAAGGAGAGACCAGGGCCAACACATTATTCCCAGAAAAGATTAGTTAGAGTGAAAAAGAAAGGTCTAGCTTAAGCTCAAATCATTTGGATCAAAGAGTGATTAATTTCATTTGGTTTTTTCTTAGGCTAAAAATTGACTATATTGAACAAGGGCCTATGATCCTTTCCTAATTGTCTATTACAGTTTACTATTAGCAGGACTAACCAGGCAAGTTCTAGCTCAGTACAAATAGTGGACTATTCAAATCTTCCTCACACTCACTTGACATCTCATTAATATACCAGATTATCAGACACCTAGTTTGAATTTTAGTCATAGGGTCATATACTAGTGTATCTCTATGTCATACTTAGAGCCACACATTTATCAATTATTATGCCTATTCATGCATCATTTTCATTACATCAGGATATTAGTTTTTTTTAGCCATCATGCTTCAGAGTTATACTATGTACACAAGATATAGACATGCCGATTCAACAATAAAAATATTCAATCTCTTGGGGAAAAAGAACACAGGCAAAAAAAAACCCAAAGGAGGATCGTGAATTGGGATACTCAGACTTCACCCTAGCACTCACTCTCCATTTACCCCACCCTTAACAAAAAGATATGCAATTGTCCCCAATGCATAAAACAACTGAAATACATGAGTGGTAGGTGAAGCAAACCTGGGACGCAAAGCGCCGATGATCAGCAAGTTGGTTGGTCCGGTTCCCCGGAACCCACTACCTCTGCAGTCTGGACACCATTAGTAGTGTCCTCATCAGCAATAGCACTATCAGTAGTGCCTCCCACGGTCTCCACATCTGTGGAGTTATATTCTCCAGCAGCTGACTCGACAGCCCTGATCCAATGTGCTTCCTCATCAGCAAGTGAGGCTCTCCTCACAACCTCCATCTCACGGTTCTCCTTCTTGCGTGATCTAGCCTCATCCTCCTCTCGACCCTTGCGCTTCTTGGCATACTCTCGAGGGGAAGGTGGTGGTATCTCAGATGTGGCGAATAAGGCAGCCATCACTGTGTCCTCAGCAGGATCTGCAGAAGGGGCCTCAAACACAGGCAATCTAGCCTCTAGAATAATATCAATATTCGCTAGCAGACTCTCAACCGCAACCTAAAAGGTTGACACGTCCACCTGAGGGGCATGCCGGGCTAGCACCCACAACTCAAAAGCATCCAAGCACTGATGAACCTCAACGATCTTCCGCTTTGTGTGCTGGACAATTTTATGCTCTAAGCGCTCCTCTACCTGAGCAATAGACCTCTGCATCCAAGGCTGGATGTGATGCAGAAGTGTAGCCATCTAAGCTTCTAGTTTCTGGACCCTAGAAAGGGGGACCAGAGAGGGGAACGGGGCTGAGCAAGAGGAGCTAGGGGAAGTGCTTCTACCCTAGATAGACTCAACCGGGGTAGTGTCTGGTTTCAGAAGCATCCTGCATAGCCGTTCGACCATGTGCTACTGTATCGGCCAAATTTTCACCACGTGGAAGAAACTCTGGACAGGGCCCTCTGCGTGCAGCCAACTCATTGGCCTCATCCCTGATGAGGCCGATATCAACAGTGCCCAACGGAGTCTTGAGCTGATCAATGTGCCAGATGGTCACACCTGCGGACCTGTATAAGGAAAATATCATGCACGGAAACTGGTAAATAGTTGTGACCTTCAAAGCCCTCTCATGCATGATCGCCTGTAGAAGCCAATTGAAGTCCACCTCAAACCTGGTTATCATTACCGCCATCAGAACTGTGATCCCATCTGACTATATTATCAACAGCCATGGGGGAAAGGCAGTGCCAGACAATCAACCATTAGAACTTAGCCTTGAAGGTCAAGTTAGCCTTCTCGATAGCTCCCTTCGGCTCTGTTACCCAGGAGGCACCCTCTCTATCAATATACAAGTGCAGGTCCATCCACCTCTTGCTGGTCTCTATCATTGATGGATCACCCAAGAATTGGCCATCTTTTATGATTTGCCACCAGTAGTCAAACTCGGCGGTGAGAGGGGTACTGTTGGCATCAATATCCTGGCTATACAGATACAGCGGATGGCGGGCAGGGAGATGTCAACCTGCATGCCGCGTACTCGGACGCGCTCAAGTAGGGCCTATTTGGCAGGGGCAGCCTATCTATTTGTGATCGGAGAGTAGCCACGTATGAGGCGTAAAAATCTCAGACCAACTCCTCACTATAGTGGCCTAAAGAATGAGCTATCCACTCTAGCTGGTGTCTGGTGAAGAGATTGTGGATCTCTGGAATGGTGGGGAGACTTCCCATAAGGACCCGTCTCTCCAGTGTAAGGTTCTGTGTCATGACGCCTTTATCATTTAGACACATGGCGTCTGAATACACTTGGTATTGCTCGTCCACACACCACCGGTTGGGCTGGTTGGCAACCAAGGTAAGAGAACCAGTCAGTGACCCTGGAGTGGAATCAGGACTGGCTGCCTCATCAGACGAGGCAGACTATGCAGCTGTGGCGGGCGCAGGGACTTACGAAGACCTGGAGGCTTCCTCTAACCACGAAATTCCTAAGGAGCCAAATGCTCCTTCTTCATGTATAGCATACCCTGAAGGTGTGCCGGCCAGTGTGCGCTCCTCATTAGACTAGGATGTAGTGAATACGCCGGACGCACCCTTTTTGGAATAGCTATGGTTGCACGTGCACCTCTTAATGGAGTGGCAGTGCCTAGTGTCACGTACTCTGGATCATGCTCATCATCAGAGCCTATAACTAGTCGGGCATACAGGGCGACAGACTTTGAACGCCCACATGTGTTAACTCAAACTTGTTTTGGTTCCATTAGAGATAGTACCTGTAAAGAATCAATTTTAGTACTAGAAGAAGCAAACAAGACAAGCAAAAACGACAAAAAATAAATATAAGAGCAAAGCTGTAATGTCATTTCTGAAGTAACAATGCAACACGACGGACCAGGTGACTGTTCATCATGAGTACGTGGACCAGGTGACGGTTCATCGTTAGTACGACGGACCATCATGGGGTCCGTCATGTCTTACCTAAAAGCATGTTTATGTAGAGACCCCTGAAGGAAAGTCTCTGACAATAATGACGGATAAGCAGGACAGACTGTCCTGATAATGACGGTCTGTCGTAGATGTCCGTTAGAGGACACTTGAAAAAAAATAGATACCCTTAGGACAAGGGTCTCTGACCGTCTTGACGGTTGTGCAGGACGGACAGTCGAGAGTATGATGGTATGTCGTAGATGTCTGTTTTAGGACACTTAGAAAAAGTTTGAGACCCTTAGGAATAGGGTCTCTGTTAACCAGAACGGTTGTGCAGGATTGACCGTCGTGGGAATGACGATCCGTTGCATGTGTCCGTTGGTAGACACTTAGAGAAAACAAACAGTGGGGTGTTGGGGGTGCTGGAGCAGACCATATGACGGTCTGTCGTGGGTACAATGGTCCGTCGTCGGGGTCTCTTTTTGTCATTCAGTGAAAGAACTGAAGATGCCACATTCATCCTCTGTGACTCACATGGAATACTTAGTTTTAACCTATATGTTCCTAACCTAAATATCTAGCAAACTAGCAATGCTAAAACACCTATTTCTCAACCATCTTCAACCAACTGAGCTTGATCATCCATAATTTTCTTTGACATATCCTCAACACTCATGTTCCCCAACTGAGGTTTAGGTTGCTCCCTCTATACCTGTCCTTGATATCTTTGTGATTTACTCTGAGGTCTATACTGATTGTGACCTTGGCATTGATTTTGATTTCCACCGCAAGAAAAGTTCTGGTGGTTTTGCCAGATTTGGATATAAGATTTCCCATAGTTCTGTTGGTCACTTCTTCTTTGATCATTTCCTACCAAATTTATGGAGTCTGGGTTTCCACCACATATCTTTGCACTGTGATCACTTCCACCGCAGATCTCACACCAAGATGGTGGTTTTTGAACTACATTAACTTGAGAGGTATGTTGTCCCAATGCCAGGTTACTAAAATGTGCATTCATTATGTTCTGCATGACAGAAATTTGTGTAGTCAAGGCAGTCACAACGTCAATTTGTAATACACCTGCAGTTTTCTGAACTACCGATTTCAGTCCACTTCCATTCCACTTTGAATTTTCTGAGAAACCTGATTCAGCAAGGTGAATAACTCAGTCTAATTCTTCTTAAAATCTTGTCCACCTGTCACTAAATCAAGCAAAATCTTGGTGTTAGTCTTGAAACCTTCAATGAAAGTATGGACTAACACCTCATTGGCTTGATGATGATGAGGAAAACTAATCAACATTAATTTTTCAACTTGTCCCAAGCTTGATACAAGTTCTCAGCACCCTTCTTCCTAAAACATAAAATGTCACTCCCTAATTTAGTCGTCTTCCCAGATGGAAAGAATCTAATGAGGAATTTTTATGCTAGATCATTCCATGTGGTGATTGAATATACGGTCTCTGAATAAAGAGGAACGAAGTGAGCTTCACATAATCTTTATTTGCTCCTGTTTAAGCGTAGTTTCAGTGTAAGTATCACTGATCTCCAGAAAGTTTTGAATGTGAACCGTAGGATCCTCATGTGAGAGACCAGTAAACTGCCCATTTGAGTGCAATATTTGCACCATACTCTGCTTCAATTCGAATCTTCCACCAGCCTCAGGTTTCTGAATGCATGAAGTCATATTGGTAGATTGTGGTATTGTCACATCTCTAACTATGATCTCATTAATTGCCATTTTTTCAGGGGTTTGTTCTCTTTCCTCCGCCTTAGTGATTGGAGATGGTAATTCCCCATTGACCAAAAGTATAGGATATTCTGCTTGTCTCCACCTTCTATGTAAGAATCTTTCAAGTTCTGAGAGAGGTGACAAGAATTCTCGATCATTGTCCAATTTGGATCAACCAGCAACAATGAAATGCTTAGGTCAACATTCAACACTTGTGTTTAACTTTAGAACTACAAAAATCAAATATTTCTTAATTGCTATAGTCCCCGGCAGCTGTGCGAAAAACTTGTTGTGGTCTAATCGCACACAGAAGTTCACGTGATCGTACAAGTAATACAGTTGCTCTTGTAGATAGTCGAATATTGTACCCACAAGGACATAAGACTAGAATTTACCAATTTCTCCAACTTGTAACTCAACACAAGTGAAATTTTGCATATTTTGTAAGGATTGTAAATTAACTAATTCTACTTAAACTAACTTATAACTATTATGATTCAATTTTTTAAGTTTCAAACAATGATTTGGGAAAGATCCAGGGTTGAAATTTTTACCAAGAATCATGTATCAATATCATATAATAAGGATTTTCTTTGAATTGTGTCATCACTGAATCACAAGCTTAGATTTATGATCATGGTCTCTCGACCTCGAATTACCTACAATCGATAACACCCTAACTACATCGTTGAGCGAGGGAATAGAGTGATTACAAATTGAGCATTAAGATATCTTTCTGTATGGTGACCCAAGTAAGTTTTGTAGGTATATCTGTATCCTAGAAACGAATTAACCCTAGCTATTTAGAGTTAAACAAGATCCTTTACATTTTATCCTCTTATTCCTCTCAAGTTCAATGAGGACAATAAATTTATTTCTATGATGATCAACCATGAAATACCAAAATCAAGAACATAAGAGAGATTCATATTATAATTCATGATAAAATCCAATATCAAATTCAAACGATTACATTCATCTTGTAGCCACAACCTAGAACTAGGTATTTAGCTACTCATAATCGGATATAAATCTTACAATGTTTATGAATCATCACAATAAGATTGAAAAGAAAAGAGATAGAGAATGAACCCGAAAAACTTCAAGGTTTCGTTCTCATGGTGTTCCCTTTCGAAATTAGAAAAACAATAATAATAAAACCTTATTTATACTAAAAGTCAAAGTGGCCAATTCGGGGCCTCAGGCACGTGATGCACAATGATCTTCAAATCCCATGCAACACTAGAAAACATTGCCGTGCGATGCGGAGGTTTCACTAGGTATTTTGCCTCGAAATGAATTCCTCTATGGATTTTTCATTCTCTTCTAGGCGACCCGGACTTGTCACGCAACAACCTTAGATCTTTTCTTCAAGTTCTTGCTTGCTCTCCTCTTGATTGGAATCTTTATATTATTCCCTTTGTCTCTTTTTATGTACATTTCTTCCAAATAGCTTCCCTACACGACTAATTATGTTGGTTAGTTCAAAAACATAAAATTGACTCAGTAGGACTTAAAACGCAACTTTGCGACTTCAAACTAAGCACAAATGTGTACATGTTTGGCATTCCGGACATATAAATATGCTAAAGATTACTTTTTCATTATTTCATGTTAGGCTAGTCAACATATTTTCATATTTACCTTTGCATTTTTCTTCACCTTGATGTATAGTTGATGAGTGACAAGTCATTCTTCAAGTCTTATTCTTTTATCTTTTTTTTTCTTCTTCTGCATTTATCAAACAATAAAAAAATTATATGTTTTACTCTATTTTCTTTGACTTCCTTTAAAATACAAAAGGTTTATTAGGTTTAGGCCCATTTGGGCAACTAATTAATAAAGGTCAAATTAATAAATTCAATTTCGAAACAAATTAGGAATTAAAGTTGTTACCTTTTCAAATGTACTAGATAATATGGTAGGCTATCTTTGTATAAATCATATTCTATATAAATCTGGTTAAAAAAAATTAGTAGTGCAATTTATCCATTTTCCAGATGAACAACAAATGCAATTTATTAATTTTTCAAATAAAAAGAACTAGGAATAAAACAATTTATTAATATCACAGATATAATAAACTTGAAATATAATTTACTAAATTTCCAATTATAATGAATTAGGAAAACAATTTATTAATTTTCCAAATGAAATAATAAAATATGGTAGGTCATCTTTATCTATATATTTTATATTGTCACTGAATTTGATTTGAATACAAAATAGGAATAAAACTTATTAAATTCCCAAATAAAGATATGGCAGGTCATCACTATATTTACTTCAGTTTCCAATCAATCTTATTATACATTATATTTTTCTACTTGTGTTCCTCTTAAAATCTCAAGAAAATTCAAACATTGTTTTTGTTTAATTCGATCAGTATTAGTGATATTGAACTATTAAAAACTCTCATTCTCATTCTTCTATTGTTGATATTTTTAACATGTTGATCGTAATTCATTAGATATATATAGTTTCTTAAGAACCGATTTAGCAGTAATTTTCTAGACGAATCCTCAAAAAATTGGAGAAATCCTCCAACAACTGATCGGATAATCAAGTTGCTTACGTGGAGGAGACTGCGGAGGATGTTACATTGAGGAATCTTAAAACAATAACTCATCATATTGATATAATCCATTGAAAACGAAAGAGATTTGTGTCGTATGTCATGACAAATTTGAGCATGAAGAGAACATTGCGACATTTGGGTGCGGGCATGAATATATCATGTGAGATGAGTCAAACAATGGCTGGTTATAAAAAAAAAGGTTGCCCCATATGGAGAGCTTCAATTTTGCAGTTCAAATCAACAAAAAACTATACAAATGTGTGTTGGGAAAATGTGGACGAGCACAAAAATATATATAGTAAAAGTAATGGAAATAAAATAGGAAAATAACGACAACAAGAATTTTACGTGGAAACCCTTCTGAATAAGGGAAACCAAACACGGGCCAAGAGGAGCAATTGATATTACTATAGTAAGGAATTTTACAATGTGTAGTCACGAATAAAATACTCAAAGTGACTACTACACACTCAAAAGGAACAACACTCTTTTTGTTTCCGTCTTACTAAAATATCGCTCACACTCTATTTTTCTTCACGGACTATTTTCTTGTATAGTCTATGGAATACCTCACTTTCCTCTCAAAATGGTTTTTCTCTCTAACTTGGTGTGTTCTACAAATGAGCAAGAATGCTCTATTTATAGAAGAATAAAACCATGCCTATGTCACTAATGACATATGTAAATATAGCAAAGTCAAGAATGGTTGCAAATATTACCAATTTGTCAACCACCAAATCTTTTATTTTCATCTCCAATTAGTATTCCTTTTTATCAATTTCTTGTACCTATTGAATAGCTAAAGTTGACTAAAAAATGGGATGGATTCAACAAATCTCCCCCTCCAGTCCCATTTACTGGAAGAAGGTAGCTTCAACTTCTTTAGAGAGAGATCTACCCACAAGTTCTTTGTATAACTCGAACTTGTCTTTCAGTATCATTTTGGTCAGTATATCTGCAGTATTTTCACTTGTGTGAATATTTTTGACGTGAAATGATCCATTCTCTACTCCTTACAAATCCAATGATATCTGACGTCAATGTGTTTTGTTCTTGTATGGTACATGGAGTTCTTGATCAAGTCTATTGCACTTTGGCTGTCACAATAGACAATATACTCCATCTGATTCAAACCAAGCTCTTGAAAAAATAACTTTAGCCATATCATTTCCTTGCCAGCTTTAGTAGCCGCAATATACTCAGCTTCAGTTGTAGATAGTGCAACACACTTTTGAAACTTTGACTGCCATGATATAGCTCCCCCTAAAAAAGTAAACAAATATCCAGTAGTGGATTTTTTGTTATCAAGGTCACTTGCCATATCAGAATATGTATGGCCTTTCAAGATTGGATTTGATGCTCCAAAACACAAGCATTCATCTGAGCTTCCTCTAATATACCTGAGTATCCACTTCACATCTTCCCTATGCTCTTTTCGTGGATTTTTGATAAATCTACTGACAACACAAACTGCGTGAGCAATATCAGGTCTAGTGCACACCATTGCATATATAAGACTTCCGACGACGGAGGAATACGAAACTTTGGCCATGCTCTCTTTTTCCTCCCTAACTGTAGGACACATCTTCTTGCTCAACTTCATATGAACAACAAGAGGTATACTAACAGGCTTAGAATTCTTCATATTGAAGAGCTCCAGTACGCGTTCAACGTACTTCTTCTGGGACAAATAAATCTTCCTTGTATCTCTAAGACGAGTAATTCTCATGCCCAAAATTTGCTTTGCATGACCCAAGTCTTTCATAAAAAAAGACTTACACAACTTTTTGTTCATCTCATCAATCTTGGAAGTATTCTTTCCCACAATCAACATATCATCCACATACAACAAAAGGATGATAAAATCATTGTCTGAAAATTTTTGTGCAAATACACAATGATCTGAAGAAGTCTTCTTATAGCCTTACTCCCCCATAACAGATTCAGACTTTTTGTACCACTTTCTGGGAGCTAGTTTTAGGCCATAGAGACTCTTTTTGAGTATGCATACAAAATTTTCTTTGCCATCTACTTTGAAGCCCTCAGGTTGTTCCATCTAAATCTCTTCTTCTAGGTCACCGTGAAGGAAAGTCGTCTTCACATCCATCTGCTCAATCTCTAAATTAAGACTAGCATCCAAACCTAGAACTGTGCGAACCAACAATATTTTCACAAAAGGAAAAAATATTTTGTCAAAGTCAATACCTTTCCTTTGACCGAATTCCTTAAAAACCAATCTAGCTTTGTACCTAGGCTTCAAGTTGTGTTCTTCAACTTCAACTTTGAACACCCACTTGTTCTTCAAATCTCTCATTCCCTTGGGCAATTTTACCAACTCATAAGTGTGGTTCTCATGCAAAGACTTCATATCGTCTTGCATGGATTTAATCCATTGATTCTTGTGCTCATCTTCCATGGCCTCCTTATAACATTCAGGTTCTCCCTCGTCGGTAAGTAACACATACTCATTGGGTGAATAACGAGAGGAAGGAAACCGTTGTCTTGTGGACCTTCGAAGAGGAATATTTGATTTGTCCACAACTTCATGAGCAACAGGATCATCAATAACAATATCATTGTTATTATCAACATCAACATGTTGATTCGATCCATGATTATGGTCGTCACCATGATTATCAAACCCAACCACATCATGCACACTTGTGTGAGGAATTTCATCCTGATGAACTATACCATCGAAACTTGAAGATTCTACCTTCTCCGCTTTGTCAATATCTTCAATTGTTTGATTCTCCATGAAAATAATATCACGGCTTCTCACAAGTTTCTTTTCAATTGGATCATATAGCCTGTAACCAAATTCATCAAGGCCATATCCAATGAAGATGCATTGTCTTGTCTTGGCATCTAACTTTGACCTCTCATTTTTCGGCACATGTACAAAAGCTTTGCACCCAAATACTCTCAAATGGTCATACGAAACATCCTTTCCATACCAAACACTATTTGGTACATCACTTTGCAAAGCAACAGCAGGAGATAAATTAATAACATGTGCAGCGGTCAATAAAGCCTCACCCCAAAATGAGTTTGGCAACTTTGCTTCAGAAAGCAAACATCTAACTCTTTCCATCAAGGTCATGTTCATCCTCTCAACCAAACCATTAAGCTGAGGAGTCTTGGGAGGAGTCTTCTGGTGTCTAATACCTTGATGATTGCAGTATTCGTGAAATGGTCCACAATATTCACCACCATTATCAGTCCGAATACATTTAACTTTCTTTCTAGTTTCTCTTTCAACTGAAGCCTGAAACTTCTTAAAGACACCTAACACTTGGTTTTTAGTCTTCAAGACATAGACCCAAAGTTTTCTCGAGCAATCATCAATGAAAGTGACAAAGTAAATTACACCACCCAATGTCTTTGTCTTCATTAGACCACATAAATCAGAGTGCACTAACTCAAGCAACTCTGTCTTTCTCGAAGGAGGGTAAAAACTCTATTTTGTTTACCATCCAAGCAGCGCTCATATTTTTCTAATTTAGCACTTTGGAAATTTGACAATAATTTCTTCTTGGATAGAACATTAAGTCATTTCTTGCTAATGTGGCTAAGCCTCTTATGTCATAATGTTGAAGAGCTATTGCTCTCAACTACATTCACCATATCAACACAAGTAGAGGTCGTAGTCCAGTATAGACGACGACATTTGTTACCACGAGCCACAACCAAAAAACTCTTAATGAGCTTTCATTTTCCATCACTATTGATACTAACATATCCTTCATCATCTAAAACACCAACAGAAATTAGCTGTAGACGAACATTAGAAGCATGTTTCACATTGTTCAAAAACTAATTTAGTTCCAACACTAGTTTCAAAACAAATTGTACCAATACCAACAACCCTAGAAACAGTCTCATTACCCATACTCAAGGTTTAAAAATCACCATGAGTGTAGGAAGAGAAAAAATCCTTCCTTGATTTCACATGAGTTGCGGCACTAGTGTCCACAACCGAGATTGACTCATCACAAGCAATATTTATCATGTTTGCACCAATAAAGGTAACAAGATCTTCGATGGTGATGGTGGCTAGGCAATTTTCATTGCCATCTTCTTTAGTTTCCTCTTTATTTTTGTTCTCCCTCTTAAACTTCCTGTAGAACTTCTTTGTGTGCCCTTTCATGCCAATATGATAGCACTCAATATCCTTAAGTGTGCATTTGGATTTGCTCCTATTTTGTTCTCTATGCTGAGAACCACGAGTTTTATTTCTCCCCCTGGGGCCAGTTATCAGGACATCCGACGAAAAGGAACCTTGAGTTTTTCTTCTCATCTCTTCGTTCAAGACACTACTCTTGGCGGAATCCATAGAGATCACACCATCCGGAGCAGAAGTTGACAATGACATTCTAAATGTTTTCCAAGAATCTGGTAGGAAACCAAGTAGAAGCAAGCCTTGAATTTCTTCATCAAATTTGATGCCCATAGCAGATAATTGGTTCATAATCCCTTGAAAATTATTTAGATGGTTTGTCATCGGAGAACCATCATGATACTTCATACTCAACATCTTCTTTATTAAGAACATTTTATTGTTGCCAGTCTTTTGAGCATACAAACTTCCAAGATGCTCCCATAGGGTTAGAGCATATGTTTCCCCATAAATATGGTTCAATACATTACGTAGACCCATTGCCTAATGAATCCACAAACCTGTCTATGCAACAGATTTCACTCTTCATTTGCTTTATTATCAGGCTTTACAGTGGTAAATACTGGTCTATAAAAATTCTTAACATATAGCAGATCTTCCATTTTTCCCTTCCATATAGCATAATTAACACCATTCAAAGTGACTATTCTACTTGTGTTGGCTTCCATTGTTTTCCCCCCAAAAATATAGTTATCGCAAATCAAAGTAATTTTTTTCTGATGTGGAAGTTTAGACTGTTCTGCAACCACAGAGCATACTCAGATAAAACCTTGACTCTGATACCAGTTTGTTGGGAAAACGCGTACGAGCACAAAAATATATATAGTAAAAGTAATGGAAATAAAATGGGAAAAATAACAACACTAAGAATTTTACGTGAAAACCCTTCTGAATAAGGGAAAAAACCACGGGCCAAGAGGAGCAATTGATATTACTATAGTAAGGAATTTTACACTGTGTAGTCACGAATACAATACTCAAAGTTACTACTACACACTCAAAAGGAACAACACTCTTTTGGTTTCCGTCTTACTAAAATATCGCTCACACTCTATTTTTCTTCACAGACTATTTTCTTGTATAGTCTTGGAATACCTCACCTTCCTCTCAAAATGGTTTTTCGATCTAACATGGTGTGTTCTACAAATGAGCAAGAATGCTCTATTTATAGAAGCATAAAACCATGCCTATGTCACTAATGACATATGTAAATATAGCAAAGTCAAGGATGGTTGCAAATCTTACCAATTTTCCAACCACCAATTCTTTTATTTTCAACTTCAATTACTATTCCTTTTTAACAATTGCTTGTACCAATTGAATAGCTAAAGTTGACTAAAAAATGGTATGGATTTAACAATGTGTAGACTCTAGGGATTTTTTTTTATTTTGCTATTCTGCTAGTCTAAAGTTGTTTTCCCCTATGTTTACAAGAGAAATAGTAGTGTGTTCCTAAATTATATTTAAAATTCATATGATCAAACTTAGTAATTAAGACAAATGATTTTTAAAAGACTTGTGAGTGCTCACTGACCTTATATTACAGAAAAATATTTTATCAATCATTGATTAGGTACTAATTTCGATCGTTGATTTTCCTAGTAGAATTATAATTGTTTTGCGTTTCTTAAACTCCCTTTTCAAACTGTCCAGGTGCCTAGAAGATAACTCCCCTTTTCTACTAATTTTCTGAATAAATTCTTCAATTTCTCGTCTTCATCAAGATACTGCCTTTGATTCTTCGCTAACTCCCTTAAGGTTGTAGTTAAATGTACAAGAATTATTTGAATGCATGAAAGGGTATGTACTCCTTCTTCATCATCTTCTAGTGTTCAAATTTTTTTGCCCTTCATCGCCTCCAGCCTTTTGACTTTCTATATAAAAAGTGTTAGTGAAAAAACATACAAGATAATAAAATTGCAAGATTACAATTGAAAAAAAAATAAAGAAATTAATCTCTTCAGGCTGAGGTGCGGATATCTTGCTCTCTTTAAGGAGATTCAAGCCCACTGCAGCAAATGTTTTCAGCGGTCCAGCAGTAGTCATCTTTGACTTGTCCCCTCCACGATACAACAGCCACAGAGTATAACTCAACAACTCTGGACAAGAGTTGAGTCCAAAGATCCACAAAAAGAACACCTTCCTTCAACTAATAAGAACTCTCTTTTAGACTAACTCTTTCACTCTTTGTTTTCTCTTATGTTTTTTGTGTGTACAAACCAAATGAAGATCACCACTATTTATACTACATGAAGTCTTCCTAGCAATGAATAGGAAGATAATGGAGGTAATAAATAGTGAAGATAATGGTCTTAGGAGTTTCATAGGTTACATAGCTTACAATTGGAGTTACATAGGTTAAATAGGTTACAATAGGAGTTACATAGGTTACAAAGAGTAATGGAAGTATTAAGAATGAAATAAAGTGATGGAGAATCATTGATAATGGATGACGTAGAAGTTATCCATTCCAAAGTTTTCTTATAACTCCAAAATAAAGCAATTTAATATGTTAAATATTAATATTAAAATGCTAATAACCTAACAAAAATGTTCCCCTTGCTGATTTCTTTTCCCCCTCTCCCTCTAGGTCCTTACCCTCATGTTTTTATTTGGTCATCTTAAAGAAAGTTTCTTCCACCCATTGCTTGGTGGATACTTCTTCTCTACCCTTTACGTTCAATAACGTCACTTGTTAGAAACTACATGTTTCATTTAATGCATCAAACTTGTTTGTGGTAATAACTACAACTTATTCGACACTTGATTATTGCCAACCCTTATCCTAGCACAACTAGGCCTAGTTTGATTTTTAGTTGCCATATCAACCTGTAATGGTTTTTTAACTGCTGCATCTAGTGAGAATATTGTTTCTTTCCCAAAAAAGTTTGGGCGTTGTGAATGAAAGGAAATACATGCTATAGTCATTGATGTGTCCTCTGGGTTAAATAATGGATCCCACTTTAGGATAGGAACGATTTTGTTGTGTTAAATAGAAAACTGGTTTAGAGTGCAGATTGACATAATCTTCCAAGAGTGTAGCCCTGATCAACACATATTTTTGGATAGCAATCCAATATTTTAATACCCCTTCAATCCACATTGCTCAGGTATTATTTTTCGATGTTCTTGTATATCTGGTCAACCATAAAAAAAAACTTTCCAACCACTACATATTGGAGATCCTCATTGACTATCATCTGCTATATCAAATTGATCCCATATAATTCTTGGCTCGCCATGAAAGTACGATATTGGTTTTTAAGGTAGAGGTATCGTCTCCCCTAATGTCGCCCTGAATAAACTTGCAAAACTCTATTGACATGAGTCCGATCGAGGCTGGCCAGCAGTTATGGTGATCATGAAAAAAGCGGTGACTTCCTCTTTTCTGTATTCGTATTAGTGTGTTGGAAGACAACTTTTTTGTTTTTTTGCTTTTTCTCAAGCTTCATTTGATAAAAGAACTTTAAAGAATAAGTAGATTTTGAAAGTTTTGATAAAACTAGCTTTGAATTAATATATTAAATTAATTCACTAACTATCGTTTCCTTGATTATCACATTATAGAAGACCACATTGCTATAATGAATCTAATTAATTTCTCTAAATTTAAGAAAATTTATTTCGGTAATTTGTTATATATTGAAGAACAAAATTTATATGTCCTTCTTCCCTATAAAAAGGGAGAAAATTAGTGGAGTATGTATTACTCTATTTTCTCCTACTTCCTTTCCTCAAAAATTTAAAAAAGACATAATATATAAACATGAACCTTAACTTGATGTCAGCTGGAAACTATCATTTTAACTTTCGGCGTGCACAAGTGAACACTTAAAATTGCATCAAATTGAACAAGCGGATACAATCGTCCTAAATGATACTCTACATGACAATTTTATAACTTATATGACATCTTATGTGTCTCACGGGTGGAGCCAAAACCAATCAAGGTTGTGTACGTAAACAACCTTGTCGAAAGATTATATTATATATGTAGGTCAAATTTATTGAATATATATTATATATTTAAATTTGCACAACCATGACATAGTTGCAGCCTTTGACTGGTAAAAGGTGTACAATTCACTTAGAGGTCAAAGTATCTATTCTTGCTTTTTACCTCATGATTCAAAGATTTTTTTTGGTGGTCCTGTACTAATTACTTTCTTTTCTTGATTAGAAATTAGAACTAATTGATATTATTTCCGTTATTACACTAATTAATTAATTACTTATGTAGTTACAATTTACTTCATTATAAAGAAAAGATTAATTTAAAATTAAATAAGAGTATAATTTAATGTCAAAGGATTTCTAATTGAAGACAACCTTCATTTTTGAGATATACTAAAATAACAAAGTAGGTCTTTAGTATGTTTCAGAAATTAAGATAAAATAAATATTTATTAATAACTAAATTTAATTGAAACTTTCATATTTGATATTTTATTTTATTAAATATTAAATAGTGTTACAAATAAGTTTATATTTAAAAATAAATTAGAAGAAAAGATTATGAGTTATTATCCATATATTATTTTAATTTATTTAATCATATTATTTTTTGTAATATGCTAATTTCTTTCAATGATTTATAGGCGAATCAAGAGAACAAACTGGGTTTAACACTTTTGATTATGATATTCACATATTCTTTACCAAAGCAAAATAAATTTAATATTCATTAAATTAAGAAGTAGAAAACTCAATGATAAAAATAATTTTGATTTACGTAAAAATTGATAAATTAGTGTTATATTTTTGTAACGACCTGTTTAGTCGTTTTGAGCAGCAGATTTTATTTCTGGAAAAACTGGCTGAGACGACGGACATCACGACGGACCGTCGTGGGCACGACAGACCGTCAAGGGTGTCTCGTTCCAAAACACTTAGGAATTCTGAAAATCTGAGTACTGAAATCGACTCTCTGAACTTTGTGACGGACCTGCAGGACGGACCGTCACAGGTACGGCGAACCGTCGTGAGCCCCCGTTTCAAAACACTTCAACTCTTGAGAATTTGGTACAGGGAACGAGTCTCTGAACGTCGTGACGGAAGTGCAGGACGGACCGTCGTAGGTACGACGGGCCGTCACAGACTCCTTAAGTAAATCGAGTCTCTGACGAACCTGCATGATGGACCGTCGCAGGCACGACGGGCCGTCACAGGTTGCGTAAATCCCAGGCGGGGTCGGATTTCTGTTATGTTTTTAAGGGACGTTTTGGACTATTCCTGCTATAATTATATATTCCGTGGGTTTACATTAATAACTCAATTTCTTGGGGGATAAAAGAGGTAACTTTGAGTTAAGTAGTGGGGTATTATTGTCATCTTTTATACTTAATTATATGTTAATTAGGGTAAAAGAAAGAGGGTTTGAATAAAGAAAATAGAAAGAACAAGAGAAAGAGAGAGGAATCGATCGAACAAGGAAGAGAGAAAACAAAGCTTGGGAAATTGCTTGTTGATCACTAATCTTCGGTGGAGGTAGGTTATGGTTTTTACGATATTCGTAGTGAACTCTTAATAGTGAATGATATGTATTGATAGTATTGTAAACCCTGCTATGTGCTTAATTGTATGCTTGCATGATTGTGATTATGAAATTGTGATAAAATAAGCATGATGAAGCTATTGAATCCTAAATCTTGAAAGAAACCCTAATTCACTTGTTAATGATGATGCCTTAGTGTAAAAGAAGGCTTGATATATTATATAATGAGATTCATGATGCCTTAGTATAAAAGAAGGCTTGATATATTATATAATGAGATTGATGATGCCTTAGTGTAAAAGAAGGCTTGATGAATTAGGGGATCGGGTGCCACGTTCCGGTACCAGGATAGAAATAGAGGATCGGGTGCCACGATTCGGTACCAGGATAGAATGAGGATCGGAGTGTCATGTTCTGACACCAGGATAGAATGAGGATCAGAGTGTCACGTTCCGACACCAGGATAGAATGAGGATCAGAGTGTCACGTTCCGACACCTGGATAGAATGAGGATCGGAGTGTCACGTTCCGACACCAGGATAGTATATGGATCGGGTGCCACGTTCCGGTACTAGGATGGAATGAGGATCGGAGTGCCACGTTCCGGCACCAGGGTAGAATATGGATCGGAGTGTCACATACCGACACAAGAGGAAGGAAAATAATGAATCTTGAAAGATGATAAATATACTCAATCTAATGAACCCAATTCCCAAATGAGTATGGTATTGAGGCTTGAGTCCTCATGTGTGAACTTGACGGTAATTGTTAATGATATAGTACTTGTTGTTGCCACATGTTAGGCATCATAGTTGATTTTATAATATTACTTGATATATATTATCTTCTATTTTGAGTTGGCCGATGATATCTACTCAGTACTTGTGGTGTACTGACCCCCTACTTTTAAGTTTTTTTCTTTGTTATTTGTGGAGTGCAGCAAACGTGCCGTCGTCTTCAACTCAACAGTAACTCTAAGCCAGTCTTCGTCACACCGGATCTTCAGGGTGAGCTAATGCTTCTAGCTTGGACTGGATCTTCTTCTTCAAGTCTTGATGCCTTGAACTTCCGGCATGGACTAGCTTTTTATTTGTTTTTGCTTTCTTAGATACTCTTAGTTTAGTAATTTCAGGATAGATGTTCTTGTGATGATGACTTCCAGATTTTGGGGATAATAATAGTTATTGAATTTATTTTATTAATGAGTTTAAGTCTTCCGCATTGTATTTTGTTAATTATGTTTAAAATGTTGGGGTTTAGATTGGTTGGTTCGCTCACATAGTAGGTTAAGTGTGGGTGCCAGTCGCGACTCGGTTTTGGGTCGTGACAAACTTGGTATCAGAGCATTAGGTTCGTTGGTCTCATCACACAAGAACGGGTCTAGTAGAGTCTTAAGGAATGGTAGGGGGACGCCTTTACTTTTCTTAGAGAGGCTATAAGACTTTAGGAAAATTCCATTCTTTCTTTCGTGCTACTACTTGAATCCAATTGGTATCTAGGTGATACAAATTGGTATCTGACCATCTTCACTCTTTTTCGCAGATGGTTAGAACTAGAGCAACGAATGCGCCAACATCAACACCAACACCGGCAAGACAGGAAACGTCTGAGCCAGCCACTGGGGCTGTAGCTCTAAGAGGAGTAGCGGCGAGAGGTCATGGTAGAGGTCGTGGGAGGACGTCCTCTAGAGGAAGAGGACAAGTACCTAGCCCATCTGATGCTAGGGCGGTGACTCCTCCACCGACTGAGGAAGTAGTAAGAGAGGGTGAGGAAGGGGAGAATGAACAAGTGCAAAATGAGGAATTGCCACCCCAACCTACCCCAGAGATGATCAATCAGGTTCTTGCCTATCTTAGCGGGTTATCTGATCAGGGTCAGGCACCTCCAGTGTTTTCTGCACCAACACCTCCGGTTTCAGAGGTACGACATGTTGCTGCTGGGGCTCCCCGCATGGATGCCTCATTGGAAATAGGCACGTTTCCACGTCTGACTACTGGGCCTATAATGACAAATGATCAGCATGAACTTTTCAGTAAGTTCTTGAAATTAAAACCTCCAATCTTCAAGCGTGCTGAATCCGAGGATGCTTACGATTTTTTGGTTGACTGTCATGAGCTACTACACAAGATGGGTATAGTAGAACGGTTTGGTGTTGAGTTCGTGAGTTATCAGTTTTAAGGGAACGCCAAAATGTGGTGGCGGTCACATGTTGAGTGTCAACCAACAGAGGCACCACCTATGACTTGGGCCTCATTCTCTAGCTTGTTTATGGAGAAGTATATCCCCCGGACTTTGAGGGATAGGAAAAGGGATGAGTTCTTGAGCCTAGAGCAAGGTAGGATGTCGGTTAATGCATATGAGGCTAAGTTTCGTGCATTATCCAGGTATGCCACTCAACTTTGTTTCAGTCCACAAGAGCGGATTCGCTGGTTTGTGAAGGGGTTGGGGTCAGAATTGCGGATTTCGGCCTTACAGGTAGCGGCTACGGCAAAATCCTTCCAAGAAGTGGTAGACTTCGTGATAGAGGTGGAAGGAGTGAAGCCTGATGACTTCACCACGACATCGACATCAAAAAGGTTTCGAAAGGGAGGTGAGTTTAATGGTTCTTACTCTAGAGGACAGAGTTCCGGAGGTTACTCAGTTCGACCTATTCAGTCTTCCCTACAAACTGTAGTTGGGGGTCCACCTCAGACCGGTCAACACTTCTCTGAGAGGCCGATGCTTGAACCGAGAGAATGTTATGGGTGTGGGGAGACTGGGCACATTAAGAGGTATTGCCCAAAACAGAGTTACAGACCTCTCATAGTCAGAGGTAGAGGTGGTCATGGTAGAGGCCGTTATTCTGGAGGACGTGGTGGTCGAGGTAATGGTGGTCACCAAAACGGCAGAGGTGATGGGCAAACTGGAGCCACTACAACACAACATGGTAGGGGCAACGGACAGACAAGTAATGGGGCCCATTGTTACGCTTTCCCTGGGAGATCTGAAGCGGAGACATCTGATGTTGTTATCACAGGTAATCTTTTGGTTTGTGATTGCATGGCTTATGTATTGTTTGATCCCGGATCCACATTTTCTTATGTATCTTCTTCATTTGCTAATGGTCTTAATTTACCTTGTGAATTGCCTGACATACCTATTCGTGTGTCTACTCCGGTGGGTGAGTCTGTGATAGTAGAAAAGGTATATAGGTCTTGTTTGGTGAATTTTGTGGGGAGCAACACTTATGTAGATTTGGTTATCTTAGAAATGGTTGACTTTGATGTAATTCTGGGTATGACTTGGCTTTCTCCGAATTTTGCGATTTTGGATTGTAATGCTAAAACTGTGACGTTAGCCAAGCCTGGGACAGATCCGTTAGTGTGGGAGGGCGACTACACTTCCAATCCGGTTTGTATTGTGTCCTTCCTTCATGCTAAGAAGATGGTTAGTAAGGGTTGTTTAGCTTTCTTGGCACATCTTAGGGATGACACTACCCAAGTACCTTCAATTGAGTCGGTTTCGGTAGTCCGTGAGTTTCTGGACGTATTCCCTGCAGATTTTCCTGGTATGCCACCAGATCGGGATATTGACTTCCGTATTGATCTTGAACCGAGTACTCGCCCCATTTCTATACCCCCTTATAGAATGGCTCCCGCGGAGTTAAGAGAGTTAAAGGCACAACTTCAAGAGTTGTTGAGCAAAGGATTTATTAGACCAAGTGCATCTCCTTGGGGTTCTCCGGTTTTGTTTGTGAAGAAGAAGGATGGGAGTTTTCGGATGTGCATAGACTATAGACAACTGAACAAAGTAACTATTAAGAACAAGTATCCCATTCCTCACATTGATGACTTATTCGATCAGTTACATGGTGCTTGTGTCTTCTCTAAAATTGACTTGAGATCCGATTATCACCAATTGAAAATACGGGCAGCGGATGTGCCAAAGACTGCTTTTCGAACTAGGTATGGGCACTACGAATTTGTGGTAATGTCTTTTGGTCTTACAAATGCCCCTGCTGCTTTCATGAGCTTGATGAATGGGATTTTTAAGCCATATTTGGATCTCTTTGTGATCGTATTTATTGATGATATACTGATATACTCAAAGAGTAAGAAGGAACATGAGGAGCATTTGAGAATGGTGTTAGAGTTATTGAGGAAGAAGAAACTTTATGCCAAATTCTCCAAGTGTGAGTTTTGGCTAGATTCAGTGTCCTTCTTGAGACACGTGGTTTCTAAGGATGGAGTGATGGTGGATCCACCTAAGATTGAGACAGTGAAGAATTGGGTAAGACCCACAAACGTGTCAGAAATAAGGAGTATTGTTGGTTTGGCTAGCTACTACCGCCGGTTTGTCAAGGGATTCTCTTCCAGTGCTTCCCAATTAACGAACTTGACTAAGCAGAATGTTCCATTTGTATGGTCGGATGAGTGTGAGGAAAGCTTTCAGAAGCTCAAGACCTTGTTGACTACTGCACCAATTATTACCTTGCCAGTAGAGGGTAAAAACTTCATCGTGTATTGTGATGCATCCTATTCGGGGTTGGGTGCAGTGCTAATGCAAGAGAAGAATGTGATTGCTTATGCTTCGAGGCAATTAAAGGTGCATGAATGTAACTATCCGACCCATGATTTGGAGTTGGCCGCGGTAGTATTTGCACTAATGCAATGGAGACACTATTTGTATGGGGTTAAGTGTGAGGTCTATACGGATCATCGTAGCCTACAGTATGTCTTTACTCAGAAAGATTTGAACTTGAGACAGAGGAGATGGATGGAACTACTGAAGGAGTACGACATCACTATCTTGTATCATCCGGGAAAAGCAAATGTTGTGGCGGATGCTTTAAGTAGAAAGGCCAGAAGCATGGGAAGCCTAGCTCATTTGCAAGTTTCTAGACGCCCATTGGCGAGAGAGGTTAAGAATCTGGCTAATGACCTTATGAGGTTAGAAATAAATGAGAAGGGAGGATTGTTAGCTTGTGTGGAGGCAAGATCTTCCTTCCTTGACAAAATTAAGGGAAAGCAGTTTAACGATGAGAAATTGATCCGGATCCGAGATAAAGTGTTGTGAGGAGAGGTTAAGGAAGCAATAATTGATGACGAAGGCGTTTTGAGGATTAAGGGAAGGGTATGTGTACCCTGCATCGATGATTTGATCACCACTATTCTGACAGAGGCTCATAGTTCCGGATATTCTATACATCCTGGTGCAACCAAGATGTTCCGTGACCTAAGGCAACACTTTTGGTGGAGTAGAATGAAGCGTGACATTGTGGATTTTGTTGCCAAATGCCCAAATTGTCAACAAGTAAAGTATGAACACCAGAGGCCCGGAGGAACACTTCAGAGGATGCCCATTCCTGAATGGAAGTGGGAGAGAATCGCAATGGACTTCATGGTTGGTCTTCCAAAGACATTGGGTAAGTATGACTCTATTTGGGTGATTGTTGATAGGTTAACTAAGTCTTTTCACTTCATTCCAGTCAAGGTGACCTACAATGCAGAGAAGTTAGCCAAAATCTACATCTCAGAAATCGTTCGACTGCATGGGGTTCCACTTTCCATCATATCAGATAGAGGTACGCAGTTTAATTCTAAGTTTTGAAGAACATTGCATGCGGAATTAGGTACTAGGTTGGACCTTAGTACTGCGTTTCACCCTCAGACTGATGCTCAGTCTGAGCGAATGATTCAAGTGTTGGAAGATATGCTTCATGCATGTGTGATAGAATTTGGTGGTCATTGGGATAACTTCTTACCCTTAGCGGAGTTTTCATATAATAATAGCTATCACTCCAGCATTGACATGGCTCCATTTGAAGCATTGTATGGGAGGAGGTGTAGGTCTCCCATTGGCTGGTTTGACGCGTTTGAAGTTAGACCTTGGGGTACTGATCTATTGAGGGATTCAATGGAGAAGGTGAAATCTATTCAAGAAAAGCTTCTAGCGGCGCAAGATAGGCAAAAGGAGTATGCAGACCGAAAGGTTAGAGACTTGGAGTTCATGGAGGGTGAACAAGTCTTGTTGAAGGTTTCACCCATAAAAGGGGTGATGCGGTTTGGAAAAAGGGGTAAACTAAGTCCAAGGTATATCGGACCATTTGAGGTACTAAAGCGAGTAGGGGAAGTGGCTTATGAATTAGCCTTGCCTCCAGGGTTGTCCGGAGTACATCCGGTATTTCATGTGTCCATGTTGAAAAGGTACCATGGGGATGGAAACTACATCATCCATTGGGATTCTGTTCTGCTTGATGAGAATTTGACTTATGAAGAGGAACCTGTTGCTATTTTAGATAGAGAAGTTCGCAAGTTGAGGTCGAGGGAGATTGCATCTATCAAAGTTCAATGGAAGAATCGACTGGTTGAAGAAGCCACTTGGGAGAAGGAGGCTGATATGCAAGAAAGATACCCACATCTGTTTACAGATTCAGGTACTTCTTTTCGCCCTTGTTTTTCTTCTTTTGATCGTTCGAGGACGAACGATGGGTAAATTGGTATCTATTGTAACGACCTGTTTAGTCGTTTTGAGCAGCAGATTTTATTTCTGGAAAAACAGGCTGAGACGACGGACATCACGACGGACCGTCGTGGGCACGACGGACCGTCAAGGGTGTCTCGTTCCAAAACACTTAGGAAATCTGAAAATCTGAGTACTGAAATCGACTCTCTGAACTTTGTGACGGACCTGCAGGATAGACCGTCACAAGTACGGCGAACCGTCGTGAGCCCCTGTTTCAAAACACTTCAACTCTTGAGAATTTGGTACAGGGAACGAGTCTCTGAACGTCGTGACGGAAGTGCAGAACGGACCGTCGTAGGTTCGACGGGACGTCACAGACTCCTTAAGTAAATCGAGTCTCTGACGAACCTGCATGACGGACCGTCGCAGGCACGACGGGCCGTCACAGGTTGCGTAAATCCCAGGCGGGGTCGGATTTCTGTTAAGTTTTTAAGGGACGTTTTGGACTTTTCCTGCTATAATTATATATTCCGTGGGTTTACATTAATAACTCAATTTCTTGGGGGATAAAAGAGGTAACTTTGAGTTAAGTAGTGGGGTATTATTGTAATCTTTTATACTTAATTATATGTTAATTAGGGTAAAAGAAAGAGGGTTTGAATAAAGAAAATAGAAAGAACAAGAGAAAGAGAGAGGAATCAATCGAACAAGGAAGAGAGAAAACAAAGCTTGGGAAATTGCTTGTTGATCACTAATCTTCGGTGGAGGTAGGTTATGGTTTTTACGATATTCGTAGTGAACTCTTAATAGTGAATGATATGTATTGATAGTATTGTAAACCCTGCTATGTGCTTAATTGTATGCTTGCATGATTGTGATTATGAAATTGTGATAAAATAAGCATGATGAAGCTATTGAATCCTAAATCTTGAAAGAAACCCTAATTCACTTGTTAATGATGATGCCTTAGTGTAAAAGAAGGCTTGATATATTATATAATGAGATTGATGATGCCTTAGTATAAAAGAAGGCTTGATATATTATATAATGAGATTGATGATGCCTTAGTGTAAAAGAAGGCTTGATGAATTAGGGGATCAGGTGCCACGTTCCGGTACCAGGATAGAAATAAAGGATCGGGTGCCACGTTTCGGTACCAGGATAGAATGAGGATCGGAGTTTCACGTTCCGACACCAGGATAGAATGAGGATCGGAGTGTCACGTTCCGACACCAGGATAGAATGAGGATCGGAGTGTCACGTTCCGACACCAGGATAGTATATGGATCGGGTGCCACGTTCCGGTACAAGGATAGAATGAGGATCGGAGTGCCACGTTCCGGCACCAGGGTAGAATATGGATCGGAGTGTCACGTATCGACACAAGAGGAAGGAAAATAATGAATCTTGAAAGATGATAAATATACTCAATCTAATGAACCCAATTCCCAAATGAGTATGGTATTGAGGCTTGAGTCCTCATGTGTGAACTTGACGGTAATTGTTAATGATATAGTACTTGTTGTCGCCACATGTTAGGCATCATAGTTGATTTTATAATATTACTTGATATATATTATCTTCTATTTTGAGTTGGCCGATGATATCTACTCAGTACTTGTGGTTGTACTGACCCCCTACTTTTATGTTTTCTTCTTTGTTATTTGTGGAGTGCAGCAAACGTGCCGTCGTCTTCAACTCAACAGTAACTCTAAGCCAGTCTTCGTCACACCGGATCTTCAGGGTGAGCTAATGCTTCTAGCTTGGACTGGATCTTCTTCTTCAAGTCTTGATGCCTTGAACTTCCGGCATGGACTAGCTTTTTATTTGTTTTTGCTTTCTTAGATACTCTTAGTTTAGTAATTTGAGGATAGATGTTCTTGTGATGATGACACAAGAGGAAGGAAAATAATGAATCTTGAAAGATGATAAATATACTCAATCTAATGAACCCAATTCCCAAATGAGTATGGTATTGAGGCTTGAGTCCTCATGTGTGAACTTGACGGTAATTGTTAATGATATAGTACTTGTTGTCGCCACATGTTAGGCATCATAGTTGATTTTATAATATTACTTGATATATATTATCTTCTATTTTGAGTTGGCCGATGATATCTACTCAGTACTTGTGGTTGTACTGACCCCCTTCTTTTATGTTTTCTTCTTTGTTATTTGTGGAGTGCAGCAAACGTGCCGTCGTCTTCAACTCAACAGTAACTCTAAGCCAGTCTTCGTCACACCGGATCTTCAGGGTGAGCTAATGCTTCTAGCTTGGACTGGATCTTCTTCTTCAAGTCTTGATGCCTTGAACTTCCGGCATGGACTAGCTTTTTATTTGTTTTTGCTTTCTTAGATACTCTTAGTTTAGTAATTTGAGGATAGATGTTCTTGTGATGATGACTTCCAGATTTTGGGGATAATAATAGTTATTGAATTTATTTTATTAATGAGTTTAAGTCTTCCGCATTGTATTTTGTTAATTATGTTTAAAATGTTGGGGTTTAGATTGGTTGGTTCGCTCACATAGTAGGTTAAGTGTGGGTGCCAGTCGCGACTCGGTTTTGGGTCGTGACAGTTTTCTTGAATGTGTGGTATGTGTTTAATAGAAATCTTGATTCGCACATAATAAAATTAATATTTCAATCTATAAAATTTATGGTGCGTTTTTATAACTACAAGCAATCAAAATTGAAGATAAAAATATATATGAATTGTATTTGGTTGAAAACAAATTATGACGTTATTCATGATCGATTTAAAAGTCACTATCTTAAAGAAAGTTAGATGTGGACTTAATTGCTAAATTTTTTTGTTAGTTGCTTCTTTATATTTTGCACAAACTTTATAAAATGTCTCTTTCCGCCACTGATGTATTTTATGCAATATAACACACATGTGTCTACTTAATAAATTTTATACAAATTTAAGTGTCGGCTTGTGTGCATTCAAAGTTGAAAGGACATAATTTCTAACAATTCTTAACTTGAAATAACTAATAATAAGCTAATAAAATCAAGAATAGTCATTTTTGGAATAAATAAGGAAATATAGAAAATTTCTAAGTATAAAAGTGAGTTTTTTGAAACAGCCATAACTACCAGCTCAGGAGGAGTTAGGGTGAGTTCTTATATGGTTGGAAAGCTCTTGGGAATATCTTTCTAACGGTGTCGGGTTTGTGCAATTCGGATGTCGTATGATGGAGATATGTCTTTCGAAAGTTAGGTTGTTGGACGGAGGAAAGTCCAATCCGGATTTTAGTAAGGGTAAAATAATTTTTTTCACCCTAGTATTTCGTAATTCGTTTTAGGGGTTTATTAGGGGTAAAACCAAGTCCTAATCCAATTTTGGAAAAGTTGAGAATGCTTAGGCCCTTGGAAAAAAGAGAAGAGAAGAGGAAGATCAAGAATTCTTCAAGAATGCTAAGGCT
Source organism: Solanum peruvianum (assembly GCA_027705065.1). Taxonomy (NCBI): domain Eukaryota; kingdom Viridiplantae; phylum Streptophyta; class Magnoliopsida; order Solanales; family Solanaceae; genus Solanum; species Solanum peruvianum. The sequence goes on along the minus strand of JAKWJD010001766.1, from coordinate 51,419,982 downwards.
TCACTAGGGAAATTTGTCGGGGGTGATCCCTGTCGAGCAATATGAGATCTTTCTGTGTGAATTTGTTCATCCAAAAACCAATATGTTTAATTAAGCAAGTTATGTATTGATTAAATGATGAATCATTAAGTTCTTGATGAACAATTGTTGTAATCTTTTTGGTAGAATCATAGCGTACTTTTAATAGTGTCTGATGCGTGTTTTCGGGCTTTTTTACGAGTCTAAACTATTGGGTATTGAGTATATTAGTGATCCAAAGTGTTTAGGGGAAGATGCATAAAAGTTTAGGAAGTTTAGAGTTGTAAATCGGATAAGAAAAGTTGGAAAACCATCTGATAGGCCCTGGGGCGCCGAGCCTACCAGAGCCCCTCAGGACAGACTCTATCCGTCAGGCTCTGGGGCCTACGCCTCTATGAGCGCCATGGTCACCCGGAGGTCCCATTTCTCCCCCATCTTTTTGTACTAGTTTCTAAGAGATGTACCTATTATTCCTAGTTGGTTCCAATACTCAAACGTACATCCAAACATCATCAAATCATCCATAAACATGAGATCATGATCCTTGAATTCATAATCCAATTCAAGGGAAGTCAAGATCAAAGTCAAAGAATTTAAGAGTCAAGTCTAAAGGATAAGAGACAAGTCAAAGTAAGTTCCGAAAGCATTCAAGAATCTTAAACAAACATTTTAACTTTGTTTTAAGGTTCAAGAGATGATTTGAGCTAAGATTAAAAGAGTTGAGTTAATTCTCAACAGCTATAAGAGAACTAAGCATTCTCGAAGTGTTAATTTTCAAGCTAAGCAAAGAGTAACAAGTTGAGTTCACTTCTCAAGAGTTATAGGGGAACTAAGTAGTCCCTAAGAGTGTAAATAAAAAAAATTCAAAATTTTTAGAAAGAAACGAAGCTAGACTTCCACAGAGCCTATGGCTAGTTATAGTAAAAGAGAAAGGAAACTATCATTTCCAAGAAAGCTTTTGAAGCTATGTTTGATCAATTATCTCAAACTAGAGAAGAAGTTGTTTGAAAAAAAAAATATGAGCTAAATATTTTGGGAGTATTATTGAGCATCTATACGAGTGAGCTCATATTAACTTATGTCTCCATAAACCATGTAGACAATATGGAGAAATAAAGGATCATACTTTCTGGATGATTCCTTAGTGCTTTTAGCATAGACTAGTGGATCCACTTAGTAGTTCAGGTTCTATATCGATGACAATTTATAGAGAGGTCCTCTTGCAACGTGAGGTAATACGTTGTATAATCACTTAGGCTCATAGTGATGGTTGTCGGTTAGAGCATCTCCCACGTATATTATATTACTTTCATGTATAAGTAAAGTAGTTTTTTATTTTTTATCTTTAATGAACTTAGTGTTTACACTGTTTTATGAGTTTTCCTTATATCCCATATCTCTTTGTTGCTTTATATTGAGTTATGACTTCATGAGTTGAGCAGCGTCAGGTAAGTTCATTCTTCCTCCTCGCAAACCTTATAGGTTTGTTTAGCATTCCAAATCGCATACTCGTACATTAAATGTACTAATGTCAGTTGGCCTGCAACGTCTTATAATACAGACGCAGGTAACAAGGATCAGCACACAACACTTCGTTGATCCAGTTTGAGCTCAAGAGTCAGTGGTGAGCCTCCCTGCATTTTGGAGTGTCGTTTTATTGCTTTCTAGTTAGTTCAATGGAATGTTGTGGGGTTTGTCCGAACGTTCATCTCAGTCAATTTAGAGGCTTCATAGATAGATAGTCAATTAGATTGTTCAGTTTGATGTCTCTTTTATCTTATATTTCAGATGCTTTAACTATGAGACTCAAGTGCCATTTAGGCTAGATTATAACATTTTGAGTATTTTTACTTGAAAATGTCCTTTACTATTATATTAAGTTATGTTAAATCTTCCGCTGAGTTAAGTAAGTCAGGTCAAGGATTCGTTCGAGGCCGATAATGGTCAACGAGTGCCAGTCCCACTCAGGGTGTAGACTCGGAGCGTGACATAATTATTCGTTTATGTGAAGTTAAGGGTCATGTTTATGTAATATGCCTTTAAAAATAAAAGTCTTATAATATTAGCCCATTTGGGCAAGTAATTATTAACGGTCAAAGCAATAAATTGGATTTCAAAACAAATTAGGAGTACACATTATTAACTTCCCAAATAATTTAAAAAATATGGTACGTCATATGTTTATATATCATATTGTCAATAAATCTAGTTTAAAAAATTACTAATGCAATTTATTAATTTTCCAAATGACCAAGGTATACAATTTATTAATTTTTCAAATATAATGAACCGGGAATACAATTTATTAATTTCCATAAAAGGTTAGTAATATAATTTACTAAATTTCCAATTATAATGAACTAGAAGAACAATTTATTAATTTTCCAAAATAAAATAGAAATTATGGTAGGCTATATATATCTATATATTTTTTATTGTCAACGAAACTGATTTCAATACAAAATAGGAATAAAACTTATTAAATTCCCAAATAAAGATATGGCAGGTCATCACTATATTTACTTCATTTTCCCGTCAAACTTATTATACATTATATTTTGATACTTATGTTCCTTTTAAATACTCAAGGGAATTCCAACATTGTTTTTGTTTAATTCGATCTGTATTAGTGATATTGAAAAATTAGCAACTGTCATTCTCATTCATCTTTTGTTTATTTTTTGAACATGAGTGATCGTAATTCAGTAGATATATATAGTTTCTTAAGAACAGGTGTAGCAGTAAATCTGCTAGACCAATCCTCGCAAAATCGGAGAAATCCTCCAACAAGTAATCAGGATAATCAAGTTGCTTACGTGGAGGAGACTGTGGAGGATGTTACATTGAGGTATCTTAAAACAAGAACTCATCATGTTGATGCTGCAATAGACGAAGTAGATAATCCAATAAAAATGGAAGACATTTGTGTCATATGTCATGACAAATTTGAGCATGAAGAAAACATTGGGATACTCGGGTGCGGGCATGAATATCATACGAGATGCATCAAACAATGGCTAGTGATAAAAAAAGATTGCCCTATATGTAGAGCTTCAGTTTTGCCGTACAGATCAACAAAAGCTATACAAATGCATACACACTAGAGATTTGTTTATTTTGATATTGTGCTAGTCGATAGTTTGTTTTCCCCTATGTTTACAAGAACAATAGTTGTGTGTACTTATATTATATTTAAAGCTCATATCATCAAACTTAGAAATTAAGACAAATGATTTTTAAATTGTGGATATCTCGCACTATATATCTTTGTTACAAACAAGAACAATTTATTTCCTGCCCTAATTATTGTTAAGAGACAACTAATTAAAATATCACTGTAGACACTAGCATAAACACATACTAGACAAAAATAAATGGTAGTAATATTGTTTGTTTTCCCCACAGCTCTAGTAATTACATTGATTTTTGAATTTCTTCTAATGTTGTCACTTAACATCACACACTAGTTTAAGACACAAAAGAACTCAAACACAGAATACACATGCTGTAATATGCAACTTTGTCCCAATCAATCTAATAAAAGAAAAAAAATATGAAACATGATAAAGAAATAGATCTTTGGTTAAGAAATTTGGCACCATTTTAATTTTTATAATATTTGATATTAGAAAAAGATTAGTGTACAATGATATTTTAATGATGGCACGATAAATTCAACGATTAATTAAGAGAAGAGTAATTAAGGTGAACACCAATAATATCATAATTTTCCCATGTAACCACGTGTACCAAAAATTGCTTATGCAGTTTTGTACTAGTAATGGAGATGTCTTCTCCATTATCAAATAAACAGTGAAAAATGGTATCTAACACACTTCAATTTTGAAGCATAGAATAGTCTACCCTATTTGGCCCAAATCGAAGAATCAAAGTAAAATCGAATTAAATAAAAAATGTAAAATGACTCGCACGATCATTTTATGTTTGAACATATTTCCTCACTTTTACCTACTTATAGCTTTATTATTTTGTCTAGAATTTGAAGAATATATGACATGATTCTGAAGGAGATCATACGTATTAAGGGAAAATAATACAATTTTGGAAGTTGAAATGTAATGACCCCATGGCCATATTAAATTTTCTTAGTAAATTTTCTGTTTTGACCCCTTCCCGTAGCTTCTTCATACTATTTTTGACAAGCAAAAAGGGTGACATAATTCTCGAGGTAACCGAATCAGTATATTGGATGAGTTTTTTTGACTTTGAAGTTTGATCAAAGTCAAAAGTCTTAGGTAATGATCTCAAATTACAATATCTGTGTCAATTATTTAGGTCCTAAAGGTGATTTTTGGCTTTGGATGTGGTTGGTATGGATATTGAGGTGTTTGGAGTGATTCGAGTCCTTGGTTGTATTTTTGAGTTTTAATAGAGCTAATTTTTTTGTTAAATTTTGATCAAGATGACCTCTTATAGATGATTTCATAAATCCAATTGATCCAAAAAAGTGTTTCATAATTTTTTTGCATATTAGTTTGTGTTCATGAGAATCTGAATGAGATTAGGACACTCAAGTTGCATTCTAGTAGAATTTAAAAGTTAAGAGTTGACTTTGATCAAATAGTTAACTGCACGAGCTTCAAAGTTCCGATATCTTTATATGATGATTTTGGACCTTTTCGTATAATTTAGTCAAATCTTGATGATTTCGAATCGATTTTGAATTTTAATGTTTTAGCCTTGTTTAAGCATAAAATGTGACGATTCAATAGTCCACTTTTACAATTTGAGATCAATTTTGATAAATTTGTAAAATTTTTAATATTTTTAATAGTCTATATCAAATTTTTATCATGAAACACAAAAATAATGTTCTATAACAAGGATGTGTTGGCAAGGCAAATGAGCATGATATTGAATTTTTATTGAAAAAGTAGATTTCTATCATTGTTGAAGGAAAATATTTTATTTATAAACTCAAAGGTTTTTGAATCTTAATTCAAGTTTTGTCTAGTATGTATATTTTTGTATTTTCTGTATGTATTGAAATTAACTAGTAACATCCTTACTTATAAAGGTAAAAACCAAAATTAAACTAGGACTAGGAACTACTCTAACCAAAAAATCATAATTAAATATAATAAGTAAATATTATAAATAGCAAATCCTAAACAAATTAGGATTCCTACTGTAACTTTGAATTATTATTTCTAAAATTGTATACTCTTGTCTTTTTTTCTTCTTATTATTGTTGTGTTGGAGTACTTCTCTGCAATCTTCAATTGTTGATGTACTTCTCTTCAATCTTTCAATTGTTGGAGTACTTCTCTTCGATCTTCAATTGTTAGTTCTCTATACTTAGGAGTTCGATGATGTCGATTACGTGCTTAAGCGTGTATAAATGTTATTTTTTATGCTGATGATGGCATGCAATGCGATGGTACTCATTTTCATGTATTTTGTGTCAAAATCCTGAAACATACATTGGGTTTAACTACCATTTTTGTGAAAGTAGGATTTTGTACATTTTTACTCTTAAAATTGATTATGGTGGGATGCGTAATACATGTCCTATATTGATAAATCAATCGTTGCGATACTAGATTCATCGATAATGAACTCACTTTTTACTTGATCAGTTGGAGGAATTTAAGATCATTTTTATATTGACTCAGTTTTAAATATGTATATTTATGTATCATGTGGAGCATATCAATGAGGATCAATTATGATTGTCGTGGATCAGGACCAGGAAGTATATATGGAATTCTCAAGTTCCTTATGTGTAACACACCGTATCCAAAATAGATCAAAATCAGTTTGTCAGAAAAATCTGCAGGTGCAACCGACGTGACCATCGACGGACTGTAGCCTGAACCACGGTGCATCCTGCACAACCGTCGATGGGATAAGAAACTCTCAAAAATCTCAGCTCACGAAAATTGGTTAAGTGTTGGTCGACGGACGGTCTTACAGTACGTAGGTCAGACTGCAGTCCGTAGTCCATGACCGTCGATCAAGACCCCCCTTCACTCACTCTCTGACAAAAGCCACGGATGACCAGCATGAAAATCCAAAATGTAGTTGTCTTGCTCGCCGCCTCGACGCATTCCCCTCTCTCCCTGGTATCGTCTTTTCGCTTGAGACTTTCGGACAAGACTACTTACTCTAGTCCTTATGTGGACCTACAGTCCGTAAGTCTGACCGTAGGTGGAAATTAGCAGACAATTAAGGGGAAAATGCAGTTGAGGCAACTTCAAATGATCATAATTCTTAGCACAAAAGGAATTAGGTTTCTCAAGACGACAAACCGCCCCCGACCAGGGTCTGTCTGATAGGACCTGGAACTCCGCGCCTCTCTGAGCTCCACGACCCCTTAGAGACCCCTTTTTTCCCTATCTTTCTATATGAGTTCCTATGTGATGTATCTCTCATTCCTTGTTGATTCCACACTCTAAAGTACATCTAAACATCATGAAATCATCCATAAACATGAGATCATGATTCTTGAACCCATAATCCAATTCAAGGAAAGTCAAAATCAATGTCAAGTCTAAAAGTTAAGAAGCAAGTCAAAGTAAGTTCCTAAAGTATTCAAGAGTCCTAAATAAACGTTCTAATTTTGTTTTAAGGTTCAAGTGAAGAGTTGAGTTAGATTCTCAAAAGCTATAAGGTAATATAAGTATTCCCTAAGAGTTAAGTTTCAAGTAAGCAAAGAGTTTCAAATTGAGTTCAGTTCTCAAGAGTTATAAGGGAACTAAGTAGCTTATAAGTGTTTAAACAGAATGTTTCAAACTTTTGAGAAAGAAAGGAAGCTAGACTTCCACATCTATGACTAGATTAAATAAATGAAAGAGGAAACTATGATTTCAAGAGAGCTTTTAAAAGCTATGTTTTGAGCACTAATCAATATATTTTAGAAACATAAAAGCCAGTATATATATTTTTTGGGAGTAGTATTGAGCACCAATGTGGGGATGCAAGTTTAGATTAACTCAAGTCTCCATGTAAACCATGTAGCCATCATGGGTAGAAAAAGGTCATATGTTTTAGATGAACCCTCGTCATAGTTTACTAGTGGATCCATTAGGTAGTTCAGGTCCTATGCCCTGGCAAGGTTAGGATTGCCCGGGCAGCACGGGCCGAGTAACGTTGTATCATTACTATAGCTCTTAAGAGATGGTTGTCGGTTAGAGAAACTCCCATAAAAGTATTGTATTTTCATATGCATTAGTTATTTATATTTTACATACATCTCAGATATTATTTGGATACTTGTATACATTCAGAGTTTATAACATGTTCCCAATCAGTATTTCTTTATATTAGAATTACTTTTAAACTGCGTATGTAAAAAAAAGAATTAGTAGATTATGAGTTGAGCAAAGCCAAGGTAAGTATTTATTCCTACTCGTTTTCAAGGTTCAGTGTGTTTAGCATTCCAACTCGCATACTCGTACACTAAATGTACTGATGCCAGCTGGCCTACATAGTTTCATGATACAGACACAGGATTTGTATGTAGCACACCTTTGATCCCCTTGAGCACTCCACAACCACTTGGTGAGTCTCCTTGAATCCGAAAGGACATACATTTTATTGTTTTATTCTAGTTTAGATCATTAGTATGTTGTGAGGTATGTCCCAACATCCATCTTAATCACTTTAGACGCTTCGTAGGCAGTTAGTAGTTCAGTAATCTTTTCATTTTCAGTTTTATGTTAAATACTTTAGTTGCCATTTTGGCCAGTTTGAATGTTTGAACTTTTAAAGCATTCCAGATAGTATTTCTATTCAGTTCAGTTAAGTTCTTTTATTCTTATAAGTATAATTGTTGTCTTTCGCTGAGTTAAGTAAGTCAGGCCAAAGGTTTGCTCTAGGACAGCAACGGTCACTGAGTGTTAGTCCGCCTAGGGTGTAGGCTCAGGGGTTGATAAATTTGGTGTCAGAGCACAGAGTTTAAGAGTCCTAGAGAGTCTATGAAGTTGTGTTTGTAGAGTCTTAGTCATCGACGTGAAGCGCGCCATATCTATGATTAAGAGGCTGTAATATCTAGGAATGTTTCTTTTCTTCCATTTATTTTTCGTGTGTAGAGATTGCCTCTAAAATTCTCTCTCTAATTTGTGCTTACGCGTAAATTTCAGATCATCATGCCTCCATAATGTGTAGTCAGAGGTTAACCATCTCGAAGAAATGTTGATGAGCAAGAGGTTCTGAATTCATCGGAGTGCAACCCCGATGGAGGTTACAAATGGTGAACTGCGGGAAGCTACGCGAATGTTAAGTCAAGTTGTAACCAACCAGATCAGTCAACATAGAGGAGATCGACAAGAAGGGGATGACACCTTGAGAGTTCGTGAGTTATTGAGAATGAATCCTCCTAGTTTCACCGGATCAAGCACTATTGAGGATCGGAGAAACTTTGTGGGAGAGTTGAAAAAGGTATTTTAGGTGATGCATGTAAAGGATGTTGAAGGGTTGAGTTGGCTGCTCATAAACTGAAGCGTGTGACTAGAACCTGGTTTGATCAATGGAAGGACGGTAGAGCTAAGGATGCCCCACATCCAAGTTGAGCTTGTTTCAAAGAAGCCTTCTTGGAGAGGTTCTTTCCCCAAGAGATGAAAGAAGCCAAGGTAAGAAAGTTCCTCATGTTAAAACAGGACTCCATGAGTGTTCATGAATACGGGTTTAAGTTTATCCAAATATATCACTATGCCCCGGAGATCGTAAAAGACATGAGGAGAATAATGAGTTTGTTTGTGGCCGGCTTGGGCCATGCTTCAAGTATGGAAGGTATGGTTGCCATGTTGATAGGTGACATGGAAATATCCAGGCTTATGGTCTATATATAACAAGTTGAAGAGGACAATCTGAGGTACAAAGAGGAATATCGAAACAAGAAAATGAAGAATGGGAATGAGTTTGGTCAAAGGAAGGGTGGTTCAAGTCGACCATAATTTCAGAAATCAAAGGGGCATGCACCATTGTCTTCTAATGCCCCTGCGCCAAGAGGCGAAGTTGAGCATCATGCTCACAACTCCCAAGCTAGGCCTGCATATTCACAAGGTTGTGTGGCAGAAGGAGGTAGTAAGCCTCCTGCCTGCGCCAAGTGTGGTAGGAATTACGTTTGTCGCGAAGGCTCCGCAGGTTGTTTCAAGTGCGGTCAAACCGGCCATTTCATAAAATAATGTCCAAAGATTAGGTAAAGTGGTGGTAATGGGGTCAATAGGGCTCAGTCTTCATCATTTTCTTCACCAAACTGGGCTATACCTAGTGGAGATTCTTCTAGTACTGGCGGAGGAACAAACCACTTGTATGCTCTCAATAATCGCAAAGAATAAGAGAATTCGCCAAATGTTGTCACTGGTATGATTCAAGTCTTTGACTTAACTGTTTATGCATTGTTAGACCTAGGAGCGAGTTTATCTTTTGCAACTCCTGATGTTGCTATGAATTTTGAGTTTTAAATTGAGAAACGACCAGTCAGTTTTTCCACACCTATTGGTGAATCCATTCTATTAGAAAGAGTTTATCGTGATTGTCCTATTTCCATCAATCACAAGATTACTATGGTTGATTTAATAGAATTAGACATTGTAGATTTTGATGTCATTCTAGGTATGGACTGGCTCCATGCTTGTTATGCATTAATAGATTGCAGAACTCGAGTTGTCAAATTTTAAATTCCAAGTGAGACAGTCATAAAGTGGGCTAGTAGTTTAGCGGTGCCTAAGGGTCGTTTTATTTCGTACCTTAAGGTGAGAAAGTTAGTTTCTAAGGGGTGTATCTATCACTTAGTCCGAGTTAATGACTTAAGTGTTTAGGTACCTTCCATTCAGTCAGTTTCTATAGTAAGTGTGTTTCCAGAAGTCTTTCCTGATGATTTACCCACATTCCATAACGAAAGAGAGATACACTTTAGCATAAACATCATCCTGGATACTCTTTCTATCTCTATTCCGCCATACAAAATGGCACAAGCAGAGTTAAAAGAGCTAAAAGAACAATTGAAATAATTATTAGATAAAGGCTTCATTTAGACAAGTGTCTCACCTTGGGGAGCTCCGATCTTGTTTGTGAGGAAGAAAGATGGGTCCCTTAGGATTTGTATAGACTAACGCCAATTGAATAAGGTGACCATCAAGGATAAATATCTTCTTCCAAGAATACACATGACCTTTTTGATCAACCTCAGGGTGTTTCTTACTTTTGATGGATTGATCTCAGATCAGGCTATCCTCATGTGGAAGTAAGGTAATGTGATATTCCTAAGACAACTTTTAGGACAAGGTATGGGCATTATGAATATCTTGTTATGTACTTTTGTTTGAAAAATGCACCTGCAGCCGTTCATGAATCTTATGAACACAATCTTCAACCTTGTTTGGACTTGTTTATCATCGTCTTCATTGATGACATATATGTTTATTCAAGAAATGAAGAAGATCATGCTAATCACCTCAGGATTGTTCTCCAGACATTGAGAGACAAGGAGTTGTACGCCAAGTTCTCCAAGTGTGAGTTTTGGATTAAGTTTGTGGCATTCTTGGGCCACATTTTATGGTGAAGGGATTAGAGTTGCACTGAGAAGATTGAATCAGTTTAGAGTTGGCCTAGACCCACATCCGTAAAAGATATAAGGAGTTTCTTGGGTTTGGAAGGCTATTATAGGAGATTAGTTGAAGGGTTTCCATACATCTCTTTTCCTTTGACCAACTTAACTCATAAGATAGTCAAGTTTCAATGGTCTGAAGCTTGTAAGAAAAGCTTTCAAGAGTTGAAAAAGAGATTGACTACCACTCAGGTTTTGACCTTACCACAAGGTACTCAAGGTTTTTGGTGTATTCTGATGCATCAAGAGTTGGCTTGGGATGCGTGCTGATGTAGAATGGAAAGGATATAGTTTATGCCTCTAGACAGTTGAAGGTTCATGAGAAGAATTATCCAACGCATGACTTAGAATTGGCTACAGTAATATTTGTTTTAAAGATATGACATCACTATTTATATGGTGTTCATGTGGATATATTCACTAACCACAAGAGCCTCCAATATGTGTTCACTCAGGAAGAGCTCAACCTCAGACAAAGAAAGTGGTTGGAATTACTCAAGGATTAGACATGAGTATTTTTTACCACCTAGGTAAGACTAATATGGTTTGTTGATGCCTTAAGCAGGTTGTCCATGGGAAGTACTTCCTATATTGAAGAAGAAAAGAGAGTTAGCAAAAGATGTGCACAGACTTGCATGTTTGGGAGCAAGGCTTATGGATTCCACAGAAAGAGGCATAGTGGTGACCAATGGGGCTGAATTGTCATCAGTGTAAGAGGTGAAAGAAAAGTAACATTAACACCCTGTTTTTCTTGATTTGTCGGCAAGTGTCCATAATCAAAGAGTATTGGATTTTTAACAAGGGGGAGATAGTGTACTGAAGTACCAAGGCAAATTATGTGTACCTAAGGTTGATAGACTCCAAGAAGGGATCTTGGAGGAGGCTCATAGCTCAAGATATTCCATTCATCCAGGTTCCACCATGATGTACCGCGATTTAATGGAGGTATATTGGTGGTAAGGCACGAAGAAAGACATTGCTGAGTTTGTTGCCAAAAATTTAAATTGTTAGCAAGTGAAAGTGGATCATCAAAGGCCTTACAGTTTATCTTAGAATGTAGAACTTCGGGGATGGAAGTGGGAGATGATTAATATGGACTTCATCACAAGCTTGCCAAAATCTCAAAGCCTTTCAACATGATTCCATTTGGGTAATTGTCAAGAGATTGACATAGTCATCCCATTTCTTATCGGCAAAGACTACCTATTCGGATGAGGATTACGCTAAGTTGTACCTTAAAAAAGTGGTAAGACTTCATGGAGTTCCGGTCTCCAGTATTTCAGATAGAGGTGCACAGTTTACTACACTATTCTGGAAATCTTTCCAGAAAGGTTTGGGTTCGAAGATAAATTTCAGTACTGTTTTTCATCCTCAGAAAGATGGACAAGTAGAGCATACTACCCAGACCTTATAAGATATGTTGAGATCTTGTGTGATCGACTTCCAGGGAAATTAGGATGATCATATACCTCTTACTGAGTTCGCTTACAACAATAATTATCATTCGAGCATCCAAATGGCTCCATATGAAGCTATTTATAGGAGAAGATGTAGATCTCTTATTAAGTGGTTCGAAGTTGGAAAAGAAATGTTGATAGGGCCATATTTAGTTGACCAAGCTATGGAGAAGGTGAAAGTGATTCCTGAAATATTGAAGACAACACAAAGTTGTCAAATGTCCTACACAAATATTAGGAGAAGGCCATTAGAGTTTTAGGTAGATGATTGGGTGTATGTTAATGTTTCACCCATGCAAGAAGTTATGAGGTTTGGTAAGAAGGGGAAACTTAGTCCCCAGTATATTGGACCTTATAGAATCTCCAAAATAGTGGGTAATGTGGCTTATGAGTTGGAGCTATCCCAGGAGTTAGCAGCGGTTCATCCGGTACTCCACATTTCTATGTTGAATAAATGCTTGGGTGATCCGTCATTGATAGTACCAACAGAGGATGTTGGGATTAAGTATAACCTCTCCTATGAAGAAATTCCAATTAGATTTTGGAGCGTCAAGTTTGCAAGTTGAGAACAAAGGAAGTTGCTTCAGTCAAGGTCATTTGGAGAAACCAAATCGTTGAAGAAGCGACTTGGGAACCTGAGGTGGATATGAAGAAGAGATATCCAAATCTCTTTGAATCCGGAGAGACTGCAGATCAAGGTACTAAATTCTCTTCTTATCACTTTATAAAGTTATGTATGAGCATGTTATTACTTGCTTTTGTTTGTTGAGTGTTGAAATAAATTTACTACACTTGCCTAAGTGAAAGAATTCTCATTCGAGGAAGAATGTTCCCTAGGGGAGATATTGTAACATCTCGTAACTAAAATTAACTAAGAATAAGCTAATAATCCAAAAATAATCATTTTTTGAAATAAGTAAGGAAGTCTAGAAAATTTCCAGCTTTCAAAAGTGAGCTTGGTCATTTTCAAACGGCTATAACTTCCAAATCATAAAAAATTTGGGTGAGTTCTTTATATGGTTGGAAAGACCTTGAGAATATCTTTCCAACTCCGTTGAGTTGCACAAATCTGATGTCATATGGGGAAGATATGCATTTCGGAAGTTGGGTTGTTAGACTAAGGAAAGTTCGATCCGGATTTTAGTAAGGGCAAAATTTTCCTATCACCCTAGTATTGCCTAATTCATTTTAAGGGTTATTTAGGGGTAAGCAACAAGTTCCAAATCAGTGTTACAATAATTTAGAACGTTTAGGGTTTGGGAGAAAAGAGAAAAGAAGAGGAAGCTGTCCAAGAAACGCCAAGATCATTGCGTGGATTTCGTCGGGGGTGATCCCTATTGAGGTATATGAGATCATTCTGTGTTTCATCCTTTCACCCACCCTTCAATTTCATTCAATACAGAAATTTAGAGTTATTTGAATGAATATCTTGAAGTTATTGATTAGAAGTTGTGAAGTCCTTGTTGATTGAATCGTAGTTGATCTTTAGTAGTTTGATTCATGTTTCCAGACTGTTTTCGGGTCTAAACTATTGGCTAATGGTTTATTTAGGTATCCTAAGTTTTTGGGGTGGGATCCATCAGATTTTAGGAGGTTTAGAGATGAATAACGAGGAAGAAAATTAGAGGTCCTGTCAGACACCCCTTGGGGCACTGTCCTGACCAGAGCGCCTCAAGCCAGGCTCTGTTTGACAGGACCTGGTGTGGCGCGCCAGCCAGAAACGACCCAGACCAGGGTCTGTCTAACAAGCCCTGGCGCTCTCTGCCTCTCAGAGTGCCACGACCCCCTTGAGCACCGATGTGGCGATTTGAGTTATGATTAACTCAAGTCTCCATGTAAACCATGTAATCATCATCGGTAGAAAAAGGGTCATACTTTTTAGATGAACCCTCTTCATAGTTTACTAATGGATCCATTGGGCAGTTCAGTTCCTCTACCCTGGCAAGGTTAGGATGGTCGGGCAGCGTGGTTCTAGTAACGATGTATCATCACTATCGCTCTTAAGCGAGGGTTGTCGATTAAAGAAGCTCCCATATAAGTATTTTATTTTAATATACATTAGTTATTTGTGTTTTTACATACATCTCATATATTATTTGTATACTATTATACATTCAGAGTTTATAACATGTTCCCAGTAAGTATTTTTTTTATAGCAATTACTTTTAAACTGCGTAAATTGAATAAGAGTTAGTAGATTATGAGTTTAGCAGAGCGAAGGTAAGTATTCATTCCTACTCCTTTTCAAGCTTCAATGTGTTTAGCGTTCCAAATCGCATACTTATACATTCAATGTACTAATGTCAGTTGGACTGCATCGTTTTATGATACAAACGCAGGTAACCAGGATCAGCACGCAGCGCAACGTTGATTCCATTGTGCACTCCCAGTCACTTGGTGAGCCTCCTTGCATTCTGGAGGACATCCCTTTTATTGTTTTTTCTAGTTAGATCATTAGGATGTTGTGGGGTTTATCCTAACATCCATCTTAGTCAGTTTAGAGGCTTCGTAGACAGTTAGTAGTTCAGTAGTCTTTTCATTTTCATTTTTATGTTAAAGACTTTAGTTTTCATCTTGGCCAGTTTGAATGTTTGAACTTTTAATGCATTCCAGATACTATTTCTATTCAATTCAGTTACATTTTTCATTCTTATTAGTATGATTGTTGTCTTCCATTGAGTTAAGTAAGTCAAGCCAAGGATTCGCTCGATGTCAACAATGGTCACCTAGTGTCAGTCCACCCAGGGTGTACGCTCGAGGCACGATAGGCTTTTTGGGGTCTACACTTCTGCTTATTTGTTTTTAGCCTTATGCTTGATTTCCATTGTTGTATACACTGGTTACATATCAGTATATATCGGATTATACATCACATTCTTCTGCTTTCCAAGACTTGTTTCAGCTTTCTTATTCAGTGTTTCATCTATCCAGAACATGTTCATCACTTTGGCTGCCTCTAGAGGAATTCAACTCAATGAAATGCGGGGATAGTTTCGAAATGGACTCGAACAAATATTACATGCGAAAATAAATAATAAGGTTTAGAATGATAAATTAAACATCTTAAAAAAACTATTCATGTCCACTTTGATTCCACATCATGAGAAAAAACACTCATAAACTATTATCAAACTTAATTAACTACAAGCGATAAATTGTGCAACCCATAAGCTAATCCTACTGCCAAAGGAGAGCAAAAATAATACAACAAACAATGAACCTATGGAGTGTTTAAATAATCAAAAACATGAATTATACTACAAATTCTAAGGGGATAACCACACTACAACATTTTAGGCATACGACAACACTAATTTTGGACAACACTTGTAAATTGTTGCCTAAAATATTTTCGGGGATGCTTTTAAAGCGTAGCCCAAGTTTTTAACTTTCAGCTTCGATAATATTGGCAATACTTGCAAAGTGTACTCTTTGATGATATAAGCTACACTTTATAAGTGTTAGCATATGATATTATTGGCAACAACTACTTACATATATGGCCACACTTTTAAAATGTCCTTTTTTAGAAGGGGCAAAGGACAAAAAATTACATTTTTTAAGGCAAAATTATCATTTGTCCCTTATAAGTTTATAATTACAAAAATTCCTCAAAATAATACAATATATAAGCGTTGATACAGTACATCAATCGTTAGTAAGTACATTACATTTTATACCCGCTACACTAATCTGATGTACATTTTATACATGATACACTAATTTGATGCGCGAGATACACTAATTTGATGCGCTGATATTTTAATTTGATGCGCGAAAATGAGGAATTTTGTAGATTTATAAAACTAATAGGGGATAATGGTAATAAGAGAACTTAAAAGTGAAATTTCTGTCATTTTTCCTAAATATAGTGCAAATGGTCTTCTGGAACTCTGTTTGGACTTCCGGCCTACTTCCTTTGCTCATAAACCTGTTGTTGCTGATATGGAGTTAACTACAGGCGCACTCTTTTTTTAAGTTGATTTGTCTAATAAGGCCAACACACAATGCATTGTACGAAAGTGGTTGACATTATTTCTAGAGACAAGTTTTATAAAAGTGATCGAAACATTATTGTTGAACTTTATGAAGTAATGGCTAGCAAATGAGAAAATATTTTGCAATGGCATATGTTAGAGGTGGTAAATTATGAAATAAGGTGTTAAAACGGAATCAACAACACGGATATTTTTCAGCAATTAATTGCGATCATTGATTTTTATCATAGTCAAGGGGTATATTATAGAGACCTAAAATCCGAAAATATACTCATGGATGAAACATAATAATTTACAATAGTCGATTAACTTGTTACTTGAATATAATAGTTAAAAGTTTTTTTTTAATTTTTTAAAGAAAATTGGACCTTAATTGTAACAACTTGGTCAATTAGGATTTTAACAAAATTGAATTAATTAAAATTTGTTTAAATAATTTTTAGAAATAATAACTGGAACCAACTTGGTCAATTAAAATATGAAAACTACTTTAAGTTAAATGAAGATTAAGTAAAAAGTTTGTACTAAATATACTCAATAAAAGTATAAGAGTGGATTAAAAATGTATTTTTATTAAACTCATAACGAATATGATTCATCTTTTGGGGAATTCAATTAAGTTAGTTAACAATTTCAAAGTGTTAGAGCATCAAAACAAAGAGTTTTTTCTAACAATCCCTGAAATATGACCTAAACTAAAAGTACATCCTTGTGTTATATAAGTGAACAAAAATCATCCTTTAACTACCAAAAAAGTTCCAAGATTCATCATTTTGTCTACTTTTTAAAAAAAAATCACGCCACCAACAAAAAATGTGTCAAGTCGAATGACTATATGTACACATTATTAAGCTAGTCAAGTAAAGTGTAATTTTTAGAAATTGAGGGTCTAAATCATATTCAGACAAATATATTGAAATTCTAAATAGTTTTTGTAAAAATATGGCCAAATACTACTCCAACTTCAAAATTTTTGAATATTTTATTTTAATAACTAACCGCCTATGTAATTTCACTAAATTTTCAACATTTTTGTATATTGGATAAAATGCAAATTGCATTGTATATATCGCGTATACACCCTAAATATTTTATTAAATAAAATCTCTAAATTGTTGGACAAAACATTTTTGAAATAATTTTTTTGCATAATCTTTCTGACCATCGGAACATAGTTTATAAATATTTTAAAACTTATGTTTGTTGTAAGTCAATTTACATGATGATGCAAAAAACAAAAAAACTAACAAAACCAAAAAATTTAAATTCTGAAAATGAAAGATTCATTTCCTATCCTTATCCTTATTTTTTTAGGTAACTTTGATCTTCTCGTCGTGGCAAGACATGACCAAATTATTTTTTTTATTGGTTCAATCAGTTTCGTAACAAAAATAGATTGAAGGATGATTCTTATTATTATTTGGATAGTGTAAGTATGTTTTTTGTTCACTTAGATAATATAACAATGTACACTAGATTTGAGTCATAGTTGAGAAATGATTTTAGCCAATAATTTTTTTTCCTGTTCTTCTCAAAATTGATTAGTTTCAGGTTACACCTAAGAATGGTAGATATTTGATTTAATTACTAATGGGTTCAAAACTTTGGGAAAATGTTCTCAAATATTCAGTTTGTCCTTTCATTTTTTAAGATTGAAACAATGTCAATCCGTCCATATCTTTAATATGCTGAAAATCGGATCAACTTGGAATTATTATCCGTTCGTCACTTAATTTTAGGGGTAAAGCCATTCTGAAGGCGTTTAAGGAAAAATATTTTATTTAAAATAGAGTTGAATGAATTTCAAAAAATTTATTAGTGAAGTAATTAGATATCTTAAAAAATCCATGAATGTATTTACCAGAAAAAAATATATTTTGGCTAATTTTGAGTTTACGATTAAAAATATTTTGAACAATCTTGTTTTTAAATGAGTAGAGTTCTACTATCATCCAATCGTTCTTCTTATTTCAAAATGAAATAATTTGAACAATCTTAATTGTAAATATCTCTAACTTGTAATATTTATTCGAGTAAAGATATTTAACTAAACAACTAGTCTAATATCTAAAGCGGATCCTCTTTTACCGGTGAGACTACATTATGAAATGAGAAAAAGTAGTCTCTACCAAATGTATCATTTTATCATGCATCAAGTGTTACTATGAATTCTCTACAATTATTTAAATTTAGAAGAATATTTATCCGTACACAATACTAAATTATATTCCGGCTAAATTTGTGAGTGGAGAAATCTAGAAAGGACAAGTGCTCGAGCTTTAAATTTGCTATTGAAAAAATGTCCAAAAAGAGGGGGGAAATGGATTTACCATTGAACGATTGTTAGTACGAAAGATACATATTCGCAATGTATCTCGTTTATTTTGTGTCTTAAATTACTAAAGTGTCATCACTGATCAGATCCATCACTATCATTGCCTTTGTTTCATGTCATGTATCATAGTCATATTTAAGGTGTTGATATATAACCCAATGTTGTTGATTTTTTTATAAGTTTTATGTTCAATATAAATATTGTTGATACATAAACACTACATAATGTATCATATACATGTATCATGTTTTTAATGTATCATCAATCTTATTCGAAATTGCAAGACTATATAGACAACAATAAATCTTTCATTGTATCATGTGTAATATATCCATCTCGAGATCATAAACTAAAAAAATAACTAGAAAACACAATACATGTGATTCTATATCTTTCATTATTTGAAGTTAAAGTTATAAATAGTAGCGTATCATGCACAATTTTATGAGCATGATACGTAAATACATAAAAGATGATAATTATATTATATCAAATACATTACTATAAATTATGTTGGATGAAAAAAAATATTTTTTAAAGAAACAAAATAATATTTAAATTAGTATTTGAGAAGGTGGAGAAGAAATGAAGTAAAAGATATTAAATACTTTTATAAACGAAATTTAAAAAAAAAAATTAAAAAAAATGTCCGGGGGTGTAGGGTGAGAGGAAGTGATTTCAAATATAGTAAAAAAAACATATCAAATACTATGGTCAAATGCCAAATATTTGTTAATGTTTAGTTTAATAACAAGTGTTTCACTATTCTCTTTTTTAATGTTTAGTTTAATATTCATGTTTGGACGTACTTAAATATAATATCAAAAGTGAAAAATAAGTGTAAAAACAGATTATACTATCATGATTTTTAAATTTGAAATATACCTTCAAGTTAAAAAGTTATATTTCAAATTTTCATGATCAAACATTACTTTTGAAATAAAGTAAAAAAATAAGTTTTATATTAATTTTAAAAATAGAAGATAAAATGATACGAAATATGTAGTTGAAAATTTTTAAAGTACTATAAATGAAAAATCAGAGAAAAGAAATAAAAATAATTTTAGTGGTCAATTTTTTATGAAATAAGTGACCATTTGAAGAATTAAGTTGAACTTTTGTGTGCTAATGCCTTTTTTTTTTAATGATAAAATAATTTTTTTTTAAAAAAAATTAGTTAAAACAACCAGGTAAATAATGATTTTCATATGTATAAAATGAGAGAGTAATTAAATTATTTCAAAATAAATTTAAGAAAAAAAAGAAAATGAAAAAAAAAAGAGAGAAAAATAAGAAAGAGAAACGGGAGGAAAAAAAGTGTAGGTTCCACAAATTCAAATATAATAATAATAAATACTCCCTCATATAACTAGTGTAAGTTGTATCTTATTCATAATAAAAAATTTCATATCTTAGATACAGTGATCACAAATCTTAAAAAGATATGACTATTATTTAATTGGCAAAAAAAAATATATGAATCACAGACTATTGTTTCATATGTCGTTGTTTGCCATAAAACCTTCCTATCACTCAAGATGCAGAGTAGATTACCAATTACAAGATGAATTATGAGATGTTTATTTACGATGTCTCAAGAATTTTCATCACCTCTCCTCACATTTAGAATCATATTGACACTTCCGCAACATATATCTTTGTTTAGTTAATACAAATGGTTCAAGTTTATGAATTGAGGATGAATTGAAATCTAGTTAACATTATCGGCCATTAAAAATACCTATGAAATGAAAAACATATATAAAGTGAATCAAACATTCTCTAAATCTTTTACACTAGTACTACTACCTACGACAACAAACCTCAAACACATATTGACTATTAAATTTTAGAGGCAAAATTGATAGTACTTCTTTCATATAAATTGGAGCAGCTGATAGTGAGAAGAAATTTTGAACTTACTAGGCTAACAATAAGAATATATGTGAGTTACCTAATGTCACGACCCAAAACGAGCCGCGAGTGGCACCCACACTTATCCTACTATGTGAGCGAACCAACCAATCTAAACCCCAACATTTCAACCATAATAAACAGAATACAATGCGGAAGACTCAAAATCTTTATTAATATAACCAATAAACAAACTTCTAAAGTTTATTAACTATTATCCCCAAAATCAGGAAGTCATCACCACAAGAACATCTATCCTCAAATTACTAAATCTAAGAGTATCTAAGAAGCTAAAAATAAATAAACCGCTAGTCCATGCCAGAACTTCAAGGCATCAATACGTGAAGAAGAAGATCCAGTCCAAGCTAGAAGCAATAGCTCACCCTGAAATCTGGTGTGATGAAGACTGACTAGAGTTGCGGACGAGTTGAAGACGATGGCACGTTTGCTGCACTCCACAAATAATCAAAGAAAAACAAAAACAAGTAGGGGTCAGTACAAAGCACAAGTACTGAGAAGGTATCATCGGCCAACTCAAAATAGTAAGCAATATATATCGAATAATAACATAAAACCAACCAAATACTTAACAGGTGATAGCAACAAATATAAGAATAATTTGCAACAACCCAAACACATCTATGAGGACTCAAGCCTCCACACCATACTCTTTTGGGAAATAGGTTTCTTTTTCATCTGAGTATATTAGCATAATTCAAGATTCATTCTCTTTGTTCTTCTTGTGTCGGTAAGTGACACTCCGATCCCCTCACTATTCATTCTCTTTTATTATCCTGGTGTCGGAACGTGACACTCCGATCCCCTACTATCCTAGTGTCGAAACGTGACACTCCGATCCTCTACTATCCTGGTCTCGGAACGTGACACTCCGATCCCCTACTATCCTGGTGTCGGAACGTGACACTCCGATCCCTTACTACTATATGTCGGAACGTGACACTCCGATCCATTAACCTCATTCTTTTAGTTCGTCAAGCCTTCTTTTATACCAAGGCATCATCATTAACAGAGTGAATTTAAGGATTAAAGATACAATGACCTCCACATTCTAATCCATCACAATTACAAAATTACATCATGCAAGCACACAATTAAGCGTATAGAAGACTTTACAATACTACCCAATACATATCATTCGCTATTAAGAGCTTACTATGAGATAGTATAAACCATAACCTACCTCCACCGAAGAATTCGTGATCACGCAAGCTACTCGTCAAAGTCTTGGTTTTCCTCTTCGTTCTCTCTTCTCTCGCTCGCTCGTTCACCCTTTCTCTCTCTGTTCTTTCTATTTTTCTTATTCATTTTAACCCTTTTTCTTTTACCCTAATTGTCATATAATTAAGTATAAAATATGATAAAAATAACCCACTATTTATTTCAAGGTTATCTCCTTTAACCACCGAGTAATTGAATTATTAACATTAACCCACTAACTTTATAATAATAAGCATGAATAGTCCAAAACGCCCCTTAAAAACTTTTAACAGAAATCCAACCCAGTCAGGGTTACGCAGCCTACGACGGTCCGTCATGACTGTGACGGTTCGTCCTGCAGGTCTGTCACAAAGTTCAGAGAGTTAATTCTGTGGAAGATTTGTGTGACGTTCCGTCGTGCCAACGACGGTCCGTCCTGCCATTCCGTCGTGAAGTTCAGAGAGTCGATCTCAGTACCCAAATTTTCAGAATCTAAGTGTTTTGGAACGAGACCCCCTCGACGGTCCGTCGTGCCCATGACGGTCCGTCATGGGATCCGTCGACCCAGACAGTTATTACCAGAAATAAACTCTACTGCTCAAAATGACTAAACAGGTCGTTACAATAGATACCAATTTACCCATCGTTCGTCCTCGAACGATCACAGGAAGAAAAACAAGGGCGAGAAAGAGTACATGAGTCTGTAAAGAGACGTGGATATTTTTCTTGCATATCAGCCTCATTCTCCCAAGTGGACTCTTCAACTGGTCTATTCTTCCACTGAACCTTGATAGATGCAATCTCCTTTGATCGCAACTTGCGGACTTCTCTATCTAAAATAGCAACAGAAACCTCCTCATAAGACATATTATCATCAAGAAGAACTGAATCCCAACGAAAAATGTAGTTTCCGTCTCCATGATATCTTTTCAGCATAGACACATGAAATACCGGGTGCACTCCTGAGAGTCCTGGAGGCAAGGCTAATTCATAAGCCACCTCCCCCACTCGCTTAAGTACTTCAAATGGACCAATATACCTCGGACTAAGCTTTCCTCGTTTACCAAACCGCATCACCCCTTTCATGGGTGAAACCTTCAGCAATACTTGTTCACCCTCCATGAACTCCAAGTCTCTAACCTTTAAATCTGCATATTCCTTCTGCCTACTTTGCGCCGCTAAAAACTTTTCTTGAATAGATTTCACCTTCTCTAGTAATTCCCTCAGGAGATCACTACCCCATGGTCTCACCTCAAATGCATCAAACCAACCAATAAGAGACCTACATCTCCTCCCATACAATGCCTCGAATGGGGCCATATCAATACTTGAGTGATACCTATTATTGTATGAAAACTCTGCTAAGGGTAAGAAGTTATCCCAATGGCCATTAAATTCTATCACACATGCACGAAGCATATCCTCCAAAACGTGAATCGTTCGCTCAGACTGACCATCGGTCTGAGGGTAAAATGCAGTACTAAGGTCCAACCTAGTACCTAATTCAGCATGCAATGTTCTCCAAAACTTAGAAGTAAACTGCGTACCTCTATCTGATATGATGGAAAGTTGAACTCCATGCAATCGAACAATTTCTGAGATATATAGTTTGGCTAACTTCTCTGCATTGTAAGTCACCTTGACCGGAATGAAGTGAGCAGACTTAGTTAATCTGTCCACAATTACCCAAACAGAATCAAACTTACTCAATGTATTTGGAAGACCAACCACGAAGTCCATTGCAATTCTCTCCCACTTCCATTCTGGAATGCGCATTCTCTGAAGTGTTCCTCCGGGCCTCTGGTGTTCATACTTTACCTGCTGACAATTTGGACATTTGGCAACAAAATCAACAATGTCACGCTTTATTCTACTCCACCAAAAGTGTTTCTTTTAGGTCACGGTACATCTTGGTTGCACCCGGATGTATAGAATATCCTGAACTATGAGCCTCTGTGAGAATATTGTGGATCAAATCATCAACACGAGGCACACATACCCTTCCATTAAACCTCAAAACACCTTCCTCATCGATTTTTGCTTCTTTAGCCTCTCCTTGCAACACCTTATCTCGGATCCGAATCAGTTTCTCATCATCAAACTGTTTTCCCTTAATCTTGTCAAGAAAAGAAGATCTTGCCTCCACACAGGCCAAAAATCCTCCTTGTTCTAGTACTTCCAACCTCATAAAGTCATTAGCCAGTGTCTGAACCTCTCAAGCCAATGGGCGTCTAGAACCCTGTAAGTGAGCTAGACTTCCCATGCTCCCTGCTTTTCTACTTAAAGCATCAGCCACCACATTCCTGGATGATACAGAATAGTAATATCATAGTCCTTCAACAGTTCCATCCACCTCCTATGCCTCAAATTCAAGTCTTTCTGGGTAAAGACATACTGTAAACTACGATGATCCGTGTAGACTTCACACTTGACCCCATATAGATAATGTCTCCATTCCTTTAATGCAAACACTACCGCAGCCAACTCAAAATCGTGGGTCGAATAATTACGTTCATGCACCTTTAATTGCCTCGAAGCATAAGCAATTACATTCTTCTCTTGCATTAGCACTGCACCCAAACCAAAATAGGATGCATCACAGAAAACAATGAAATTCTTACCCTCTACTGGCAAGGTAAGAATAGGTGCAGTAGTCAGCAAGGTCTTGAGTTTCTGGAAGCTCTCTTCACATTCGTCCGACCATACAAATGGAATGTTCTGCTTAGTCAAATTTTTCAGCGGGGAAGCAATGGAAGAAAATCCCTTGACAAATCGATGGTAGTAGCTAGCTAAACCAACAAAGCTCCTTACCTCTGACACATTAGTAGGTCTTACCCAACTCTTCACTGCTTCAATCTTGGAAGGATCCACCATCACTCCATCCTTAGAAACCACGTGCCCCAAGAAGGACACTGAATCTAGTCAAAAATCACACTTGGAGAATTTGGCATAAAGTTTTTTCTTCCTCAACAACTCCAATACAATTCTCAAATGCTCCTCATGTTCCTTCTTACTTTTTGAGTATATCAGTATATCATCAATAAATACGATAACAAAGAGATCCAGATATGGCTTTAAAATCCCGTTCATCAAGCTCATGAAAGCAGCAGGGGCATTCGTAAGACCAAAAGACATTACTACGAATTTGTAATGCCCATACGTGGTTCGAAAAGCAGTCTTTGGCACATCTGTTGCCCGTATTTTTAATTGATGATAACCGGATCTCAAGTCAATCTTAGAGAAGACACAAGCACCTTGTTACTGATCGAACAAGTTATCAATGCAAGGAATGGGGTACTTGTTCTTAATAGTTACCTTATTCAACTGCCGGTAGTCTATGCACATTCTGAAACTCCTATCCTTCTTCTTCACAAATAACACCGGAGTACCCCAAGGGGAAGCGCTTGGTCTAATGAAGCCTTTACCTAACAACTCTTGAAGTTGGGCCTTTAACTCCCTTAACTCAGCGGGAGCCATCCTATAAGGGGTATGGAAATGGGGCGAGTACCCGGCTCCGGATCAATGCAAAATTCGATATCCCTATCCGGTGGCATACCAGGAAGGTCTGCAGGAAACACATCCAGAAACTCACGGACTATCGAAACCGACTCAATTAAAGGTACTTGGGTAGTATCATCCCTGAGGTGTGCCAAGAAAGCTAAACACCCTTTACTAACCATTCTCTTAGCGCGAAGAAAGGAGATGATACGAACTGGAGTGGAAGTGTAGTCACCCTCCCACACTAACGGATCTGTCCCAGGCTTGGCCAACGTTACAGTTTTAGCATTACAATCTAAGATTGCAAAATTTGGAGAAAGCCAAGTCATACCCAGAATTACATCGAAATCAACCATTTCTAAGATAACCAAGTCTACATGAGTATTGCTCCCCATAAAAGTTACAAGACAAGACCTATACACCTTTTCAACTATTACAGACTCACCCATCGGAGTAGAAACACGAATAGGCATGTCAACAATTCACAATGTAAATTAAGACCAGTAGCAAATGAGGAAGATACATATGAAAATGTGGAGCCAGGATCAAATAAAACAGAAGCCATGCAATCACAAACCAAAAGATTACCTGTGATAACAGCATCAGATGTCTCCGCTTCAGACCTCCCAGGAAAAGCATAACAATGGGCCCTATCACCTGTCTGCCCGTTGCCCCTACCATGTTGTGCTGTAGTAGCTCCAGTTTGCCCGTCACCCCGGCCGTTTTGGTGACCACCATTACCTCGGCCACCACGTTCTCCAGAATGACGGCCTCTTCCATGACCACCTCTACCTCTGACTATTGGGGGTCTGTAACTCTGTTTTGGACAATACCTCCTAATGTGTCCAGTCTCCCCACATCCATAACACTCTCTGGATTCCAGCATAGGTCTCTGTGAGAATGACGAAGTCTGGGGGTAACCTCCAAACTCAGAGGAATGTTGGCTGGTCTGCGATGGACCCCCAGCTCCAGCCTGCACTGAAGACTGAATAGGTCGGGCTGGGTAACCTCCTGAACCCTGCCCTCTGGAGTAAGAACCATTAAACTCACCTCCCTTACGAAACTTCTTAGATGTCGATGCCATGGTGAAGTCGTCTGGCTTCACCCCCTCCACTTCTATCACAAAATCTACCACCTCTTGAAAGGATTTTGCTGCAGCAGCTACCTGTAAGGCTGAAATCTGCAAATCTGACCTCAATCCCTTCACGAAACGGCGAATTCTCTCTTGTGGACTAAAGCAAAGTTGGGTGGCATACTTGGATAGCTCACCAAACTTAGCCTCATAAGCAGTAACCGACATCTTGCCTTGCTCTAGGCTTAGGAACTCATCTCTCCTCCTATCCCTCAAAGTCCGGGGTATATACTTCTCCATAAATAAGCTAGAGAATGACGCCCAAGTCATAGGTGGTTCCTGTGCTGGTTGACACTCAACATATGACCGCCACCACATTTTGGCGTTCCCTTGAAACTAATAGGTCACAAACTCAACACCAAATCGTTCTACTATGCCCATTTTATGTAGCAACTCATGACAATCAACCAGAAAATCGTAGGCATCCTCAGATTCAGCACCCTTGAAGACTGGAGGTTTCAAATTCAAGAATTTAGTGAAAGGTTCATGTTGATCACTAGTCATTATAGGCCCTGTAGTCAATCGAGGAAACGTGCCTATTTCCAATGAGGCATCCATGCGGGGAGCCATAGCAGCTGCATGTTGTACTCCCGGAACCTGAGGTACTGGTGCAGAAAACACTGGAGGTGTCTGGCATTGATCAGATAACCCGCTAAGATAGGCAAGAACCTGGTTAATCATCTCTGGGGTAGGTTGGGGTGGTAGTTCCTCATTCTGCGCTTGCTCATTCTCCCCTTCGTCACCCTCTCTTACTACTTCCTCAGTCGGTGGAGGAGTCACTGCCCTAGTACTAGTTGGACCAGGTGTTTGTCCTCTACCTCTAGCGGACGTCCTCCCGCGACCTCTACCACGGACTCTTGCCACTGTTCCTCTTCGAGTTACAGCCCCAGTGGCTGGCTCAGACGCATCATGTCTTGCCGGTGTTGGTGTTGGCGCAGTTGTTGCTCTAGTTCTAACCACTTGCGAAATAGAGTGAAGATGGTCAGATACCAATTTGTATCACCTAGATACCAATTGGATCCAAGTAATAGCACGAAAGAAAGAAAGAATGGAATTTTCCTAAAGTCCTATAGCCTCTCAAAGAAAAGTAAAGGTGTCCCCCTACCGTTACTCAAGACTCTACTAGACTCGTTCTTGTATGATGAGATCAACGAACCTAATGCTCTGATACCAAGTTTGTCACGACCTAAAACAAGCCGCGAGTGGCACCCACACTTATCCTACTATGTGAGCGAACCAACCAATCTAAACCCCAACATTTCAACCATAATAAACAGAATACAATGCGGAAGACTCAAAATCTTTATTAATATAACCAATAAACAAACTTCTAAAGCTTATTAACTATTATCCCCAAAATCTGGAGAGTCATCACCACAACAAATCTATCCTCAAATTACTAAATCTAAGAGTATCTAAGAAGCTAAAAATTAAATAAACCGCTAGTCCGTGTCCAGAACTTCAAGGCATCAGACGTGAAGAAGAAGAAGATCCAGTCCAAGCTAGAAGCAATAGCTCACCCTGAAATCTGGTGTGATGAAGACTGACTAGAGTTGCGGACGAGTTGAAGACGATGGGCACGTTTGCTTGCACTCCACAAATAATCAAAGAAAAAAAACAAAAAACAAGTAGGGGTCAGTACAAAGCACAAGTACTGAGAAGGTATCATCGGCCAAACAAAAATAGTAAGCAATATATATCGAATAATAACATAAACCAACCAAATACTTAACAGGTGATAGCAACAAAATATAAGAATCATTTGCAACAACCCAAACACATCTATGAGGACTCAAGCCTCACACCATCTCTTTTGGGAAATAGGTTTCTTTTCATCTGAGTATATTAGCATAATTCAAGATTCATTCTCTTTGTTCTTCTTGTGTCGGTACGTGACACTCCGATCCCCTCACTATTCATTCTCTTTTATTATCCTGGTGTCGGAACGTGACACTTCGATCCCCTACTATCCTGGTGTCGGAACGTGACACTACGATCCTCTATTATCCTGGTGTCGGAACGTGACACTCTGGTCCCCTACTATCCTGGTGTCGGAACGTGACACTCCAATCCCTTACAACTATGTGTCAGAACGTGACATTCCGATCCATTAACCTCATTCTTTTAGTTCATCAAGCCTTCTTTTATACCAAGGCATCATCATTAACAGAGTGAATTTAAGGATTAAAGATTCAGTGACCTCCACATTCTGATCCATCACAATTACAAAATTACATCATGCAAGCACACAATTAAGCATATAGAAGACTTTACAATACTCCCCAATACATATCATTCGCTATTAAGAGTTTACTATGAGATAGTATAAACCATAACCTACCTCCACCGAAGAATTCGTGATCACGCAAGCTACTCCTCAAAGTCTTGGCTTTCCTCTTCGTTCTCTCTTCTCTCGCTCGTCGTTCTCCCTTTCTCTCTGTTCTTTCTATTTTCTTATTCAAACCCTTTTTCTTTTACCCTAATTTGTCATATAATTAAGTATAAAAGATGATAAAAATAACCACTATTTATTTCAAGGTTATCTCCTTTAACCCCCGAGTAATTGAATTATTAACATTAACCCACTAACATTATAATTATAAGCATGAATAGTCCAAAACGCCCCTTAAAAACTTTTAACAGAAATCCGACCTAGTCAGGGTTACGCAGCCTGTGACGGTCCGTCATGACTGTGACGGTCCATCCTGCAGGTCCGTCACAAAGTTCAGAGAGTTAATTCTGTGGAAGATTTGTGTGACGGTCCGTTGTGCCAACGAAGGTCTGTCCTGCCATTCCGTCGTGAAGTTCAGAGAGTCGATCTCAGTACCCAAATTTTCAGAATCTAAGTGTTTTGGAACGAGACCCCCTCGACGGTCCGCCGTGCCCATGACGGTCCGTCGTGGGATCCGTCGACCCAGACAGTTATTACTAGAAATAAACTCTACTACTCAAAACGACTAAACAGGTCGTTACACCTAACAATAAGAAATTAAATTTAAATAGATATACCTCATCCTTTAACAATGAAAATGCGACATTAAAAAATGTTTTTTTTAAAAGTAGGTTTCTAACTAATCAAATCTAGACAGACAGATTCATGAAATGTATGTCGTCTAAATTATGGGAATATTGAAATGTAATCCAAGCATTCCTTCTACTATGTAAAGAAAAAACATACCTTACACGTTAAAGAATACTTCATCTGTCTCAATTTATTATATATGATACTTTTTATATTTTGAGAGTCGAACAATTTAAGTTTGAATGAAGATCTGCGCATGAAATTTTCAATTTTTTAAATGAAATTTACATATTTGTAACCTATGTAAAAAGTACTATGAGTCACTATAATTGATAAGTCAAAATGTTTAGAAGATCTACAAAAAGTTTAAGGTCAAAGATAGACTCTTTTGACTCTTGAAATCTGAAATATGACATATAAAATGAGACGGAGATAATCCTCCGTTCCAAACTTGTGAAAAGATTTGAGGAAGTAAAGTTATCCTGAATCTCATTTTCCAACAATACAAACGGCGGATCGAGGACAGACTTACAAGAGTTGAAACATTAAAGGGCTTTGAAACGCGCAACATGGTGACATTGTTAGTTTTAGTTTTGGGTTAAGTTACTTTTTGAGGTTAAAACATTGCCAATAAAATAATACCTAATACTTTACTGTCAAATACGTTTATCCTAGTTTTGTAAAAAATTTAAAAACTATTGTTTTGGTGATGTGATTTAAGTAATGGTTTATTTCAATCAAAAATTTTGTGTTCGTTTATTAGTTAAAGTTTAATATAAATTTTCCATCTTGATTTGATCGTCCCTATACTTAGATCTATTCTCGGCTTGTATGTTAGCGGATGAAGAGTCAGTCTCTATAATAAAAAATTTATTAGTGAAAATAAACAAAACAAAAGTTATTTTATTTAGTATAATATTATATATGTTAATTTAACAAGAATCATCCAATTTTAGGAATGACCGACCAGCGAGAAAAAATAAAATTAAAAAAAATGTAAAACCTAATGTTGAAAAAGTTCTTTAAAATTGAACTTCAAAATATTATAACCTTCAACTCAGATACAAAACCAAGATACATGATAATAATAAAATAATAAAAACAAATTTATATCTATAATGTTGATTTGAACACGCCAACATGTATTAAGAGAATGAAGGATGAAAAGAGCTGGTGGACACGGGGTGGGGGAGAAGCGGAGATGTAGAATTTTTTTTAATGACTTATTAATGGACCATTAATTAAGGAGTTTAATTTAAGATAATTATTTAATACCATATTTATGAAATTTGTGTATCTGATTAAATCTTTTAAATATATGATATAAATATTAAGATCAATCGTATTCTCTTATGCGAGAATGACACCTATGTACAAGTCTAAGTTGCGCAAACACTTCACTTTCGATGTCACACTCATGTTGAATTTTCCAAATATATGAGTCCGACATTCACCCGTTGAAATTTTTGAAGAGTCCGAACACACAGGTCAAAACTAAATGAAAACATAAGTCTCACGGAAATGGACTCATTCCTGTAGCACATCTAAATATTAAAAGTGATCAAGTTTCCAGTCAGAATTAGATCATCTACATAGATGAGAATCACAACCATTTCATGACCATTTCTTTATGTGAAAAGAGAATGATCATGTGAACTTTGTGAATAACCAGTATCCAACAACATTTCAGCGAGCTTTATATTCCACTGCGTGGAGTTTTGTTTTAAGTAAATTAAAGATTTCAGTAGCTTAAACACCTTGTTTTCCCCCGACTCTAAAATCCTTGTCGCATTTCCATGTACACTTCTTAACTAAGATAACCTTGTAAGAAGGTATATGGAAATCCATTTGGTAAAATGGCCATTTGTGTGAGGCTCCTACACTAATAACAATCCTGACCATGCCCATTTTGACAACAGGTGCAAAAGTTTCATAATAATCTGACCTTGCCTGTTAACTATAATCTTTGGCAACCAACCTTGCTTTATATCTCTCAACTTCACAATTTGCTTTGAGTTTGAACTTGTACACCCATTTAGACCAATACCCTTTTTTTCCTGGAGGCAAATACACAATTGACCGTGTCTTGTTGAGTTCCAATGCAGAAAGTTCTTCTTGCATTACATTTAGTAATCTAGACTTGTGGAGGCTTAATTGAATATGTGAGACTCGAAAACATTTGAAAGGGAAGTTAAGAAGGACATGTAGGAACCATTCAATTTCGAATAAGCAACATAATTACTAATAGGATAAAGACATGTGTGGTGAGCCTGTTTGGAAGCTGCAGGCACAAGATAATCCTTATACCAAATTAGAGGCTTAACAGACTTGCTTGGTCTTGTTTTAGGAGTACTAGAGATCACTGCAACAGGTGGGATTGGAGGAGAACTAACATCTGCATTAGTGCACTCTTCATTACCTATAATTGTGTCCTCAGAATCAGTCATAACCCTGTTGTCCTCCACTACTAAGGGAGGTGGTGCATTAGAGGAACCCGGTGTCTCAATATTTTACAACTAACAGGAGGATCATAAGCAACATGGGTGGCTTGTAGAATAGAAGGATTGATCGCATTACAATCATTTGAATTTTGTGACACTGGTGGAATCTACAAAATCATTATTCTTGTAAGGAAAATATCTTTCTTCAAATGTGATATCCCTGCTAATATGAAAAGAGTTAGACTCTCAATCAAGAACCCGATATCCCTTTTGTGTTTCTACATATTCCATAAATACACCTTTCTTGGCCCTTGCAACAAATTTATCAGTCCTACGTAGCACAAATATGAAGCAAAGATATCTGAAGACTCTCAAGTGAGATAGTTGAGGTGTTATGGCATACAACATCTCATGTGGAGACTTCTCATTCAAGACTGCTGAGGCAATTTTGTTGATCAGATAGATTGATGTCTTTAAACAATGAACTAAGAATGTTATGGGAAGACAAGATTATAACCATACATGTTCAATATGTGTCTATGTTGTCTCTCGAACAAGGCATGTTATGGGGTGTATATGCACACGAAGTTGGATGGACAATTCCAAGAGAAGCAAAGAATTCTCTACAATTCGGATTCATAAACTCAGATCTTAACATTTTCACTTTAACTTCAAATTGTGTGTTCGCCATCAATAAAAATTTCTCCAATACAGTAAAATCCTCGACACTTGATGAAATCAAGCAAGCCCAAGTGAACCTGTTGTAATCATCTACTATTGTAACAAAATATTGTTTTCTATCATAGGTAGGAGTTCTATAGAGATCCATAAATCTACAAAAAAAAATAGACTTTTGCAAGCTATTAGGAATACTCTGTTTGGATTGTGGACATATATGACAACTAGTGTGATCTACAGGGTTCACATGAATATCACTAATGTGTTTCATGGCATGAAAGGAAGGATGCTCAAGCCGCAAACACCATAAAGTGGATAAATCATCATCTTTAACTACAAAAGTGGCTACCACCTTGAATGTTTCTTTTAGCAAGTATAATACTTGATAATCATTACCAGTCCCAATCACCTTTCCATTGGAAGGTGCCTGCAACACACAAAATTTAGGGAAGAAACTGACACTGCATTGGAGTTTTTTGGTTAACTTGGCAACCGACAACAAGTTGAATTTGAAGTTTGGTGCATGCAATACATCCTGCACTCCATGACTTCCCAACACAATAGAATTTCCTGTCCTTGTGATGTGAGACTTATTTCCTATAGGTAACTTAACAGTACTAGATTTTTTTATTATATCCTCAGCTCAGAGGTCCTTAGAAAACTCAACAGGATGAGTAGTGCCTGAATAAATGATACAAGTATGTGTAAAAAAGGTAGGTGTTATTGACACATTAACTGCCAAATTTGCCTTGCATTTACCCACATCTCTTGCATCAGAGGTGTAACATCTCACAAATTGAAGTAGCTACGATGAATTTTAGAAGTTGAAAAAGTCAGTTTTAAAAAAAATTAAAATCTAAAAAATTTCTCAAGTTAGGAAAAAGTGAGATTTTGGTCAATTTCAAAAAGCCATAACTCCTAGATAAAGATTAGTTAGGTTTAGTTCCAGATATGGTTGGAAATACCTTGAAAATATATTTCCAACGCCGCAAAGTTTGTAAAACTTTTAGTTTGCATGAGTGAGTTATGCCCTTTGGAAGTTGGGTTGTTGGATTAAGGAAATGCCCAATCCGGAAATTAAAAGGGTAATTTTGTTTTTTGCTTACCCAAAAATTTTTAATTTGTTTTTGGTAATATTATTAAGGGTCTTAACTGAACTTTGGTCAATTTTACACTTTTGGATAAAGGTTAGGGTTTTTAAGAAAGAAAGCAAGAGAAGAAGAAAGGAAAAAGGATCCAAGATCATCGAGTTTGTCAAGAATAACTTGTGGATTTCGTCGAGGGTGATCCCTAAAAAGGTATGTGAGTCTTCCGTATAGTTGGGTTATTTCACCCACGTGTCAAGCATGTTTGATTCAGCATGATTTCATCCTAAAAAGATTGAATTTTTAAATGTTCATGAATATTGTTCATGTATTGCTTTTGTTCTTGAACATGAATTGAGATTTAGGAGTTCTTTGATAATCTAGGTGTTGTTCTTGAATTCATTGGGTTAGATCCTTGTATATATATGATGTGGAAACATGAATATAAAGTGAATTTGAGAAAACAAATCGAATTAAAATGATTTAAGGTCAGAATACGAGAGGAAATTCAGTAGATTTTTGCCTAAGGAACAGGTTTGTGCGACGCAACCCCATAGCGCCAAGAGGACTGGGGCGGCAAACCAAAATGGTGCCTCGATAAGGTGAGGCTGGCGTGGTGCGCCCCAGACGCGCCCAAAACGTCATTTTCACCCAGTTTTGTTATTTCGTCCGTTTAAGCTTTTCTAAAGTGTTTTAACTGTTCCCATTGATTCCAAGTACTCTAAATTGCTTCTAAACATATACAAATCATCCAGAAACATAAATTACAACCTTGAATTCATAACTTCAAATTCAAGGAAAGTTTAGAGAAAAGTCTAGAAAGTTCTTAGTGTCCTTTCAAGAAGTCTTTTACAAATTCTTTTAACTTCGTCTTAAGACTTAAGGATAAAGTTGAGTGAAGAAATAATATGATTATAAGAAGTTCATTTCAAGTTTAATAAGTCTTTATCAAACGTTTTAACTTCGTTTTTAAGGCTCAAGTTTCAAGTTAAGCTAAGAGTAAAGAGTTGAGTTCACTTCTCAAAAATATATAAGAAATAAATATTCCCAAAAAATTTATGTATGTTTTCACATTTAAGATAAGAGAATACTAAGATTTCCAAAAGAGTTTTGAGCAAGGGGAACATTGATTCCAAGAGTGCTTTTTAAAGCTAAGTGTTGAGCACTTATCTCATCCCAAAGAAAGAAAGTTGTTTTCAAAAGCATGAGCTAAAGTACATTTTTGGGAGTAGTATTAAGCACCGATATGGGGATGAGAGTTCGTATTAGCTTAACTCTCCATGAAAACCTTGTAGTCATCATTGGTATTAATGGGTCACACTTTTCAGGTGATCACGTAAGTTAAGCTAGAGGATCCACTAAGTTAAGTTAGCTTCCGATATTGATGGCAAGGTATAGGTAAGTCCTTGGAGCGCGAGGTTGTCACGACCCAAAACGAGTCATGAGTGGCACCCACACTTAACCTACTAGGTGAGCGAACAAACAAATCTAAATCCCAACATTTACCAATAGTTCAACTATAAATAACAAAAATAATGCGGAAGATCCAAAATTTATTTATGTAACCAATTAAATAGGCTTATAAAGTTTAATAATTATTATCCCCAAAATCTGGAAGTCATCATATCAAGAACATCTATCCTCAAATTACCAAGTCTACGAGTATTTAAGAAACCAAAATAAGTAAAAAGATGATCCATGTCCGAAAGTCAAAGACATCAAGACCACAATCCGGCACGAGCTAGAAATAATAGCTCACCCTGAACTCTGATGTTCTTGAGACTAACTAGAGCTGAGGGCGAGTCGAAATCGATGGTACACTTGCTGCACTCCACAAAAGAACAAAGAGAAAATACAAGTAGGGGTCAGTACAAGGAACACGTACTGAGTAGGTATCATCGGCCAACTCAAAATAGAAATCAATATATATTGAATAATAGTATAAAATCAAATACAATACTTTATAGGTGGCAAGCAACAAACACATGAACCATTGAAAAAAACACCATAATAGGTACACCATAAATCACAACATCAAGCACCCCTATGATGACTCATGCCTCCACACCATACTCATTTGGAAAATTGGCTCTTTGAGATTAAGTATATTAAGTTACTTCGAGATTCCTTTCCTTTAATGTTATTGTGTCGAAACGTGACACTCTGATCCCATATATCGTGTCGGAACGTGACACTCCGATCCCATAATACCGTGTTGGAATGTGACACTCTGATCCAATTATCTCATTATTTTATTTCATCAAGCCTTCTTTATTCAAGGCGTCATTTTAATAGAGAGGGTTCAAGATTAGAAATTCAACACTCTCATAATTTTAGGCCAACCACAAACCACACAGTCAAGTACATAGGAGAGTTTACAATATCACTCAATACATATCAATCGCTATTTAGAGTTTATCTATCAAACAGAAATAAACCATAACCTACCTCCGCCGAAGAACCGAAGTCAAGCAACTACTTCTCCAATGCTTTTCCTTTCCTAAATGCCTCCAATCTATCAATTATGTGTGCATAATTTATAAGTTGACGAGTCTAGGAATACTCATAGTATTCTTTATCTAGTCTAGACCCAAAAGTTCACCTAATTCTATAAATAATTTCATAAAGTTCAAACCAAAGGGTAATTTAATTTCCCCCATTTAGCATAATTTTAATGAAATTTAAATAATTCAATACACCTAATACTTAGCTACCTATCTCAATATGTTAAAAATAGTTTATAAGGTAAGAAAACAATATCAATATGTAAAAATGAATGCCAATGGTCACAGAACT
Source organism: Solanum peruvianum (assembly GCA_027705065.1). Lineage (NCBI taxonomy): Eukaryota > Viridiplantae > Streptophyta > Magnoliopsida > Solanales > Solanaceae > Solanum > Solanum peruvianum. The sequence continues at coordinate 51,383,817 of JAKWJD010001766.1, read as the reverse complement.
AGTGGATAGGGACCAACAGCAACTCAACTATATCATATGCAAACTATAGCATATGCGTACATTAGATTTACAGAACTTAGTGCATCCAATTTTCCACTACTTTAACACCAAATTCTTTAGTATTATAATTATTATTAAAATATATAGTAGTTAAATAAGTATATATATATATATATACTTGCTATGCCCACATATAATAACAATAATAATTATAATTATAATAATCTAAGGAACATTAAAATCTTCCTACATTATGCAATCCACTACTTGCATATCAACGCATATCAACATGCAATTACCAGTACATTACACCTTCTAATGATTCACTCATAATTGCCCCATCATGTGGCCATTATTATTATTACTATATTCTTATTATTAACTGGAATGTATGTGTGTCCCTTTGCCTTAATTGCATAACAAATTGCACTAATATGTGCACTTCCATAAAACCATAATTAATTAATAACTGTTAACTAGGAGGCATAAATTCGATTCACATACATAACTACTGCAACTTCCATTCTCTCCAATTAACTAAATTATAATAATATTTTAACTCCTCAACTAACCATGATTTCAATAGCCTTTAATAAATATTCTATACATATGCACCCTTTAACTTTATAATATAATATAATAATGTAATTGTTCCCTTAAAAACTCGTCCTATACGGCTAATGTCATTGCCATTATTAAATTCTTAATCCTACAATCTATGTTCATACATATAAAATATACGAAGATTAATTCCTTACCTTAAATTGTCGTCCTTCTTCGAGGCTGCTCTGCGGTGTCCCTTTTCTTATTTTCTTCCTTTTTCTAAAGACAAACTTCTACCCTAATTATCATATAATCAACTATACAATTTGATAAAAGTGACCCATTATTTATTTTAATATTATTTTCTTAACCACTAAATAAATAAATTAGTAAAACTACCCTATTAATTTCATAGTTATAATTATGAATAGTCCAAAACACCTATTTAAATATATCGTAAAGTATTTTCTAACATAAAAAGTTCTAGTACTCAAAACGACCAAAAGAGTCGTTACAATAGATACCAATTTACCCATCGTTCGTCCTCGAACGATCAAAAAGAAAGGCGAGGGCGAGAAAGAGTACCTGAATCTATAAAAAGATGCGGATATCTTTCTTGCATATCAACCTCACTCACCCAAGTAGACTCTTCAACTTGCCGATTCTTCCACTGAACCTTTATAGATGCAATCCCCTTTGATCCCAACTTGCGGACCTCCCTATCTAATATAGCAACAGGCTCCTCCTCATAAGACAGATTCTCATCAAGAAGTACTGAATCCCAACGAATAATGTAGTTCCATCACCATGGTATTTTTTCAGCATAGACACATGATATACCGAGTGCACTCCTGCCAGTCCTGGAGCCAAGGCTAATTCATATGCCACCTCCCCCACGCGCTTAAGTACTTCAAATGGTCCAATATACCTCGGGCTTAGCTTACCTCTCTTACCAAATCTCATCACACCTTTCATAGGTGAAACCTTCAGCAAGACTTGTTCACCCTCCATAAAATCCAAGTCTCTAACCTTTCTATTTGCATATTTCTTCTGCCTATTCTGAGCTGCTAAAAGCTTTTCTTGAATAAATTTCACTTTCTTGCCTAATCAGTGCCCCAAGTCTAACCTCAAATGCATCAAACCAACCAATGGAGGACCTACATCTTCTCCCATACAATGCCTCAAATGGGGCCATATCAATACTCGAATGATAGCTATTATTGTACGAAAACTCTGCTAAGGGTAAGAATATATCCCAATGACCACCAGAATCTATCACACACGCACGAAGCATATCCTCCAGCACTTGAATTGTTCGCTCTGGCTGACCATCGGTCTGAGGTTGAAATGCAATACTAAGATCCAGTCTAGTACCTAATTCAGCATGTAATGTCCTCCAAAACATATAAGTAAATTGCGTACCTCTATCTGATATAATGGAAAGTGGAACTCCATGCAATCTAACAATCTCAGAGACATAGAGTTTGGCTAACTTCTCGGCATTGTAAGTCATCTTAACCGGAATAAAGTGAGCAGACTTAGTTAACCTGTCAACAATTACCCAAATAGAATCAAATTTACCCAATGTCTTTGGAAGACCAACTACGAAATCCATTGCGATTATTTCCCACTTCCATTCAGGAATGGGCATTCTCTGAAGTGTCCCTCCAGGCCTCTGGTGTTCATACTTTACCTGATGACAATTCGAGCATTGGGCAACAAAATCAACAATGTCACGCTTCATTCTACTCCACCAAAAATGTTGCTTTAGATCACGATACATCTTGGTTGCACCAGGATGTATAGAATACCTTGAACTATGAGTCTCTGTAAGAATAGTGTGAATCAAATCATCCACACGGGGCACACATACCCTTCCCTTAATCCTCAAGACGCATTCTTCATCAATTGCTGCCTCTTTAGCCTCTCCTCGCAATACCATATCTCGAATTCAGGCTCAGCTTCTCATCAGCAAACTGATTTCCCTTAATCTGGTCAAGAAAAGAAGATCTTGCCTCCACACAGGCCAAAAATCCTCCTTTCTCCAGTACTTCCAGCCTCATAAAGACGTTAGCCAGATTCTGAACCACTCTAGCCAATGGGCGTCTAGAAACCTGTAAGTGGGCTAAACTACCCATGCTCCCTTCTTTTCTACTTAAAGCATCTGCCACAACATTAGCTTTTCTTAAGTGATACAAAATAGTAATATCATAGTCTTTCAATAGTTCCATCCACCTCCTCTACCTGAAATTCAAATCTTTTTGAGTAAATACATATTGTAAACTACGATGATCTGTATAAACTTCACACTAAACCCCATATAGATAATGTCTGCATTGCTTTAATGCAAACACAACTGTAGCCAACTCAAAATCATGGGTCGGATAGTTACGTTCATGTACTTTCAATTGCCTCGAATCATAAGCAATTACCTTCCTCTTCTGCATTAGAACTTCACCCAAACCAGAATAAGATGCATCACAATAAACAATAAAATTCTAACCTTCCACTGGCAAGGTAAGAATGGGTGCAGTAGTCAACAAGGTCTTGAGTTTGTGGAAACTTTCTTCACATTCATCCGACCATACAAATGGAACATTCTGCTTAGTCAAATTTGTCAACTGCGAAGCAATAGAAGAAAATCCCTTGACGAATCGACGGTAGTAGCTAGATAAACAAACAAAGATCCTTACCTCTGTAACATTAGTAGGTCTTACCCAACTCTTCACTACTTCAATCTTAGAAGGATCCACCATCACTCCATCAATAGAAACCACGTGCCCCCAAGAAGGACACTGAATCGAGCCAAAACTCACACTTGGAGAATTTAGCACAAAGCCTTTTCTCGCTTAACAACTCCAATATAATTCTCAAAGGCTCCTCATGGTCTTTCCTGCTCTTTGAGTATATCAGTATATCATCAATAAATACAATAACAAAGAGGTCCAGATATGGCTTAAAAATCCCGTTCATCAGGCCCATAAAAGCAGCAGGGGCATTCGTAAGCCCAAAAGACATTACTAGGAATTTATAATGCCCATACCTTGTTCGAAAAGCAGTCTTTGGAACATCTGTTGCCCGTATTTTTAATTGATGATAACCGGATCTCAAATCAATTTTATAGAAGACACAAGCACCTTGTAACTGATCGAACAAATCATCAGTGCGAGGAATGGGATACTTGTTCTTAATAGTTACCTTATTCAGATGCATGTAGTCTATGCACATCCAAAAACTTCCATCTTTCTTCTTCACAAATAAAACAGGAGCACCCCAAGGGGATGCACTCGGTCTAATAAAACCTTTACTTAACAACTCCTGAAGTTGGGCCTTTAACTCCCTTAACTCAGCTGGAGCCATTCTATAAGGGGGAATGGAAATGGGGCGAGTACCCGGATCCATATCAATACAAAAATCAATATCCCTATCCAGTGGCAGACCAGGAAGGTCTGCAGGAAACACATCCAAAAAATCACGGACTACCGAAACATACTCAATCGAAGGTACTTTGGAAGTATAATCCCTGAGGTGTGCCAAGAAAGCTAAACAACCCTTACACACCATCCTCTTAGCACGAAGAAAAGAGATAATATGAACTTGAGTGGAAATATAGTCACCCTCCCACACTAGCGGATTTGTCCCAGGCTTGGCCAATGTCATAGTTTTAGCATTACAATCTAGGATTGCAATATTTAAAGAAAGCCAAGCCATACCCAGAATTACATCAAAATCAACCATCTCTAGAATAATCAAATCTACATAAGTATTGCTCCCCACAAAAGTCACAAGGCAAGACCTATACACCTTCTCAACTATCACAGACTCACCCACAGGAGTAGAGACACGAATAGTCATATCAAGCAAATGACAATATAAATCAAGACCAATAGCAAATGAGGAAGATACATATGAAAATGTGGATCCAGGATCAAACAATACAGAAAAAGCCATGCAATCACAGACCAAAAGTGTACCTGTGCTAACAGTATCAGATGTCTCTGCTTCAAACCTCCCGGGGAAAGCATAACAATGACCCCTATCACTTGTCTGTCCATTGCCCTTACCAAGCTGCGCTGCAGTAGTTCCAACTTGCCCGCGACCCCGACTGAATTGGTGACCACCATTACCTAGGCCACCATGTCCTCAAAATGGCGGCCTCTACCATGACCACCTCTTCCTTTAACTACTGGGGGTCTGTAACTCTGTTTTGGACAATATTTCCTAATATGTCCAACCTCTCCACATCCATAACAATTCCTAGAGTCAAGTATAGGTCTTTATGAAAATGACGAAGTCTTGAGATAACCTCCTAACTCATAAAAAGGTTGACTGGTCTGCGACGGACCCCCAGCTGAAGCCTGCAATGAACACTGAATAGGACGGGCTGGATTACCTCCTGAACTCTGCCCTCTTGAATAATAACAACTAAACTCACCTCCCTTACGAAACTTATTAAATGTCTATGCTGTGGTGAAGTCGTCTGGCTTCACCCCCTCTACCTCTATCACAAAATCAACCACTTCCTGAAAGGATTTTGCTGCAGCAGCTACCTGTAAGGCTGGAATCTGCAAATCTGAACTCAATCCTTTCACAAAGGCTCTTGTGGACTGAAGCAAAGCTGAGTGGCATACCGGGATAGTGCACGAAATTTGGCCTCATAAGCAGCAACAGATATCCTTCCTTGCTCTAGGCTTAGGAACTCATCTCTCCTCCTATCCCTCAAAGTCCGGGGTATATACTTCTCCATAAATAAGCTAGAAAATGATGCCCAAGTCATAGGTGGTGCTCTTGCTGGTTGACACTCAACATACGACCGCCACCACATTTTGGCATCCCCCTGAAACTGGTAGGTCACAAACTTAACACCGAATCGCTCTACTATGTCCATCTTATGTAGCAGCTCATGACAATCAACCAGAAAATCATATGAATCTTCAGATTCAGCAGCCTTGAATACTGGAGTTTCAACTTTAAGAACTTAATGAAAAGTTCATACTGCTCACCTGTCATTATAGACCATGTAGTCAATCGAGGAAACGTGCCTAGTTCCAATGATGCATCCATGCGGGGAGCCACAACAGCTGCATGTTGTACTCCCTGAACCCGAGGTGCTGGTGCAGAAAACACAGGAGGTGTATGGCCCTGATTAGATAACCCACTAAGATAAGTAAGAACCTGATTAATCATCTCTGGGGTAAGCTGGGGTGGTACTTCCTTATGCTGAACCTGCTCATTTTCTCCTTCCTCACCATCTCTTACTACCTCATCAGTCGGTGGAGAAGTCAGTTCTCTATTCCTAGTTGGACCAGGTGATTGTCATCTGCCTGTAGTGGGCGTCCTCCTGCGACCCCTACCACGGCCTCTTACCACTCCTCCTCCTCGAGTTACAGCCCCAATGGTTGGCTCAGACGCACCCTGTCTTGCCGGTGTTGGTGTTGGCACAATTGTTGCTCTAGTTCTAACCATCTGCGAAATAGAGTGAGAAGGTCACATACCAATTTGTATCACCTAGATACCAATTGGATCCAAGTAATAGCACGAAAGAAAGAAAGAATGGACTTTTCCTTAAGTCCTATAGCCTTTAAAAGAAAAGTAAAGGCGTCCCTATACCATTACTCAAGACTCTACTAGACTTGTCCTTGTGTGATGAGACAAACGAACCTAACGCTCTGATACCAAGTTTTTCACGACCCAAAACGAGTCGTGAGTGGCACCCACACTTAACCTACTATGTGAGCGAACTAACAAATCTAAACTCCAACATTTACCAATAGTTCAACTATAAATAACAAAAATAATGCGGAAGATCCAAAACATATTAATGTAATCAATCAAATAGGCTTCTAAAGTTTAACACTTATTATCCCCAAAATCTGGAAGTCATCACATCAAGAACATCTATCCTCAAATTACCAAGTCTAAGAGTATTTAAGAAACCAAAATAAGTAAAAAGATGGTCCATGTCCGAAATTCAAAGACATCAAGACGTGAATGAGAGAATCCAGCACAAGCTAGAAATAATAGCTCACCCTGAACTTTGATGTGCTGGAGACTGACTAGAGCTGAGGGCGAGTCAAAGTCAATGGTACACTTGCTGCACTCCACAAAAGAACAAAGAGTAAAATACAAGTAGGGGTCATTACAAGGAACACGTACTAAGTAGGTATCATCGGCCAACTCAAAATAAAAACCAATATATATTGAATAATAGTATAAAATCAACTACAATACTTAATAGGTGGCAAGCAACAAACACATGAACCATTGAAAAAAACACCATAATAGGTACACCATCAATCACAACAACAAGCACCCCTATGAGGACTCATGCCTCCCCACCATACTCATTTGAAAAATTGGTTCTTTGAGATTAAGTATATTAAGTTACTTCGAGATTCCTTTCCTTTAATGTTATTGTGTCGAAACGTGACACTCCGATCCCATATATCGTGTCGAAATGTGACACTTCGATCCCATAATACCGTGTCGCAATGTGACTCTCCGATCCAATTATCTCATTATTTTATTTCATCAAGCCTTCTTTATTCAAGGCGTCATTTTAATAGAGAGGGTTCAAGATTGGAAATTCAACACTCTCATAATTTTAGGCCAACCACAAACCACACAATCAAAACATACAACCACACAATCAAGTACATAAGAGACTTTACAATATCACTCAATACATATCAATCGCTATTTAGAGTTTATCTATCAAACAGAAATAAACCATAACCTACCTCCGCCGAAGAACCGAAGTCAAGCAACTACTTCTCCAATGCTTTTCCTTTCCTAAATGCCTCCGAACCCTTCCAATCTATCAATTATGTGTGCATAATTTATAAGTTGACGAGTCTAGGAATACTCATAGTATTCTTTATCTAGTCTAGACCCAAAAGTTCACCTAATTCTATAAATAATTTCATAAAGTTCAAACCAAAGGGTAATTTAATTTCCCCCATTTAGCATAACTTTAATGAAATTTAAATAATTCAATACACCTAATACTTAGCTACCTATCTCAATATATTAAAAAATAGTTTATAAGGTAAGAACACAATATCAATATGTAAAAATGAATGCCAATGGTCACATACGGCTAATGTCATTGCCATTATTAAATTCTTAATCCTACAATCTATGTTCATACATATAAAATATACGAAGATTAATTCCTTACCTGAAATTGTCGTCCTTCTTCGAGGCTGCTCTGCGGTCTCCCTTTTTTTTATTTTCTTCCTTTTTCTAAAGACGAAATTCTACCCTAATTATCATATAATCAACTATACAATTTGATAAAAGTGACCCATTATTTATTTTAATATTATTTTCTTAACCACTAACTAAATAAATTAGTAAAACTACCCCATTAATTTCATAGTTATAATTATGAATAGTCCAAAACACCATTTAAATCTATCGGAAAGTATTTTCTAACATAAAAATTCTAGTACTCAAAATGACCAAAAGAGTCATTACAGAGGTAAAGTCTTGTATCATCACTATAGCTCTTAAGTGATTGTTGTCGGTTACAGAAACCACCGCAACAGTAGTTGCATGGTTTCTTAAGAGGTTATGCTTAGTATAAATGAGGGTATGTGCCTTTATTCATGTATTGCACAAGTAGAATTTGAGAAGAAGCATGATGTCTTTTATTATGATTATAAATTGACGTCATGTTATTTTGTATTTTTATGTACATCTTAGAGTTATTTTGTATCTTTGCATACACACAAAGTTTACCACATTTTTTTTAAAATAGCTTTTCTTTATTATGTACTTGCTTTTAAATTGCTTAATATTGAAATAAGTCTAGTTAAGTATACATGAGTTGAGAAGAGTTAAGGTAAGTGTTTCTTTCAGAATCTCCTTTAAGCCTATGTTGTTTATTACCCCAACTCGCATACTCGTAAATTCAATGTACTGATGCCAGTTGGTCTACATCATATTATGATGCAGACACATGTAATTAGGATCGGCATTCCAGTGCACTGTTGATCCAGTGAGCAGTTAAGAGTCAGTTGGTAAGCCTCCTTGCTTTTCGGAGGATCCATTTTCATTGCGTTCTAGTTTAGTTCATTAGTATGTTGTGGGGTATGTTCCAACATCCA